>CAOLHI010003772.1:0-153207 GCA_948474755.1 Ctenosaura bakeri
AGAAAAACCATTTTGTAATGACTAGCACACTTCATGCCTAACGTAATTACTTTGTTTTCCACAGCAGCTAATAGACTGGAATGGAAGTTGTAGAATTCATAGCATAATGCTGTGTTAGACAGTAAAAGCAGGGAGGCAAGGGTAGCAAGCGCTTTCCATTTTAGTGGTACAGTGAATCTCATCTTGGGTTCATTCCAGCTTTAAAGGAACTATCCAATGTAATGAAACTAATGGAGGAGTAGGGTCAGCACTTTGGATAGCTCCTTTAGAATGTAAAATAAAACCAAAACCAGATTTCATGCAGTCCAACATGGAAAACAACAGCCATTTTGAGAAGGAGAATCCTAGAACAATTTTAACATTTTTCTGTGGCAGCCCTGTAATCTAGGTAATATAGTTTTAGAAACAACAACAACAACAACATAGTAGGGAGCAGCCTGGTAAGGCCAATATGAAGTCTATTTTTCCACTTAACCCAAACATTGTCACTCTAACCAACAATGACTATTCTACCTCTCAGGCACTAGTCTTTCATATCATATGCTCTCTGGTCTCATTTTTCAGAAATCAAAGAAGAGAAAAAGAGAGAAAGAAGGAGAAATGGCGAGGATTCAACTTGGGATCTCCTCCATGTACAACATGTGCTCTGCCACTTAACTACTTCCCAGCTCCAAGTGAGATGCAGAAGATGCCACTCCATCTGGTGACTTGTATATTTTAGCTTACCAAGTGGATGAACCAGTTCATCCATCTTACTGAAAATTAACAAAATAGGCAGGAGTAGCATAGACAAATCCCTACCTCTGTGATGAACACACGCAAATCAATAATCACATGAAAAATAATAACAGCATTAGCTCCCACACAGCAATTAAACAAATTAGTGATTCTCTGTGGAAGTGCTAATATGTAGATTGCTAAAATATTAAGGCAGTGTCAGCACTAGGAAATGTTTTTCCTACACAGAAATGGGATACAACAGATCTTTCAGAAGGCTCACATGAGGCAGCATGTAAGGTATTTGACTTGAGGACTTGAGGGGAGAGTGTGTTTCCTAGTAAAGATAAGTAACAGCAAAAGAACAGTAAGATGAAAAGCACATGGAATAAAAACACTAGAAATAGATTGCAAAAAGAAACAGACTTCAGCATGATCACACTAAACAGTGCCTTTTATACCTGCAAAGTATTTCTTAATGCCTATTTAATGAAGTGGCTTCAGGCAGTTCTGCAGGCAAAACCAAATGCATGCCACATGATCTGTGAAAATTTCATGCCCCTAATATGAACTCCGAGTTCCCCAGTTGTTATCCCAGATTGTTCACAATAGGGCCCTTTATTGTCTTGGTGTCAGGGCCTTCTGTATATTCCTCCTTCTGTGGAAACTATTTTTACTGCTTCACAAAATGGGAACAACAGTATTCAAATTGATTTTGACAACACCACTGCACTTACTTACATTCCATCAGTATAAGAGAAGGATAGTGATACACCCCTAATACTCCTATAACTTCTGAAAACTGGTCAGCAAGCAAAGAAAGATGCAAAGGAAACTTGTTTCTAGGTTTCTACATTAGCAATTAGTGCAAGGGAGCACAAATCTGTACGGCTTCTCATGCTTTTAACTCTAGACCATGTAATCACAATTATAGGAACACACCATCTTCTTTGACCCCAGTCAGTTGAACAAAACTGGATCTGTCTTTTTGCTCTTCATGTAATTAAAAAGAAGCCTATTATGAAACCCCTAACTTAGTTATGAAAGACTTTCAGAGGTTCAGTGTGTGCATAATAAATTCTTGATAGGTATCTCAAAATGTTTGATTTGACTTCACACCAAACACAGGGCTCCAATTACTTTTGGAAGTGCATGTGGGAATACAATGGGAATGCTTTAATTCATCGGTGGAAATGAAATAAAGGCTGTGATTAACAATGTATTTTGAGGCAGAACAAAATCTGATTCATATCCTGACTTACATGGAGATACCTGACATGTACTCCTCCTCTCATCAATTCTTTCTCTCCCACCCTCTTATTTTCCCCCTGGCCTCCCCTAGTCTTTCTGCCTCTCCTTGCCTCATCTGCAGCCTGACTATTATCTCCACAGTACCTTTGGCAGCTGTGTAACTTTTTTAAAAAAAAAAATCAGCCAGCACCTACATAAGATTCCAGAATTCTTTATCTATTTTAATAGCAACTAAAGTGTCTAAGAGGCCTGGCTGCCTTCCACAAAAGCTGTCTTCAAGGTAGCAGCTGGATGGAAGCCATGTTCTGCTTCTTGATTTTTGTGCAGCTCCATGGTAGCACATATATTATGAATCCAGCGGAATGTGATGGTCCAAGGGAGTATTGTGGAATCCTTACTATGCTAAATTTCATACTCCAGCATTCTCATATAACATTATAACCTGGGATCATATGTTCCAGAGATGAAACCTGGAATATACCCCTTTAGACAGGGAATTACAAATGTGAAAGGGAATAAAAATGCGTCCATAAAAGCTGGCAATGACACAAAGCCAATACATTGCCATTTCTTCACATTCTTACAATACAGAAAATGAAATAACATGCACACACATCACATAGTTTTTGAGTGAGGTTTTCTAATCTTATACATATAACTTCTGCAGTCCTCTGAGAAATCAAAATGACTTCTTGGAATCCAAAAACTTCCAGAGAATAGGGAACACAACCATTTTCTATGTGTCATATTTCAGCACAGAAGAAGTACAAGGTTCACCAAGGCTAAAGAGGGCAAGAGTAATTAGTTTGACCACTTATGGTCACTCCTCTGTATAACCAGGCAAATCACTTCATCTGCTGATTTATTTCTATGATCAAAGGCTTTCTCAAAGCATAGCATAAGGTAGATGACAGAAAATATTAAAGCTGCATCTGATATTCTCTGTGCTGCAGTTTCAAGGCAAAAATAGCATTCTTAACCAGCATGTTGCAGTGAGCATTGGACTATAACCCTGGAGACCAGGATTTCATTCCCTACTCAGCCATGAAACCCCACTGAGTGATCTTGGGCACATCACACACTCTCAGCCCCAGAAAACCCCATAATACGTTCACCTTAGGGTCACCATAAGTTGGAAACGACTTGAAGGCACACAACAACAATACAACTAGAGAAGTTTTCTTAAAGAGCATTTAAACTGAGTGAATATAAAAAATTATTAATTGATTCACCTGGTCACAGCTGCTTCTGTCTCAGCACATTTTCCCCTGACTGTTTCTTTTTAATGGCTTACTAATAATTTAATTTAATGGTTTAGCAATAATGGCTTAATAATAATTTAATTTAATTTAACAGACAGTAAATGGTACAATCTATAAGGACCATGTGGCAGAGCAAATTGTTTGCATGTAGATTGTCCTGTGTTCCATTCTTTCTCCTTCTGTTTTTCAAAGGATTTCAGATAAAATATGTCTCTCCTTAGAGAACTGCTTCTACCTAGAGCATAAAATACTGGGCTACAGGAGCCATGAACTTGTGGCTACCCTTCCCATAAGACAAAGTGAGATGACCAATTCCAGCAACAGATGCTGAGAAGACAGCACACAACTCCCCAGTTGTTCCTCATGTTTCCCCATTTCTTCCCTTCCACTGGAGGACAAAGCTGTGTACACTATAGACTCTTCCTGGACCCCTAAAACTAGGTTTTGACTTCACAGCATTGCTGCATTGCCAGCATTTATACAAGAATGTGTATCTGTACGCGAGCTGCGCCCCTTCCTGGACTTGGAACACCTAAAAACAGTGGTACATGCGCTGGTAACTTCACGGCTTGACTTCTGTAATGCGCTCTACATAGGGTTACCCATGTGCTTAGTCCGAAAACTTCAATTAATTCAGAATATGGCAGCCAGGTTGGTCACCGGAAGATCTAAAACTGACCACATAACACCTATTCTGAAGTCTTTACACTGGCTGCCTATTAGTTTCCGGGCACAGTACAAGGTGTTGGTTCTTACCTTTAAAGCCCTATATGGCTTGGGGCCAGCCTACCTGCGGGATCGCCTTCTCCCATATAATCCGCCCCGCACACTAAGGTCCTCTGGGCGGAATTTACTGCAGCCAATCAGAACTAGGTTGGCTGCAGTTACCCAGAGGACCTTTTCTTCTGTCGTTCCTAAGTTATGGAATGGCCTGCCGGAGGAGACCCGGCATATTACCAGTCTTGACGGCTTTAAAAAAGCCGTCAAGACTGTTCTCTTCCGACAGGCCTTCCCAGACTAGTGTTCCACCGCCTCTCATCATTTGTCTCTTTGTTTTAATTTTGTTTTTAATTTGTTTTTAATAATTAATGTGTTTTAGGGGGATAGAAGGGTTGGTGGGTGGGGAGGATGGGGTACATTTTAATGTTTTAATGTATTTATATATTTTTGTAATGCCGCCTCGATCCACTGGGAGAGCCTGGATAAAAATTATTATTATTATTATTATTATTATTATTATTATTATTATTATTATTATTATTATTATTTGCTGTTTGCATTTGCTATGCTGAAATTGCTGGCTGAGCAAGGACCTGTTGGGATGAGGGAGATTTGCTGAGGAAGGAAAGAGCTAAGCCGATGACTGAAAGGAACTCTTTGACCCTTTCCACACGCGGGCGGGGAAACGGGGAAAGCCACGCTAAAACGTGGGCTTACCTCGTTCCGTCGCCGCGCGGAGCAGAGCATTTCGCTGCTCTACACGGAGCAGCGTCCCATGGCGTCCTCGGCTCCCGGCAGCGCTCAAAATGGCGGATTTTGACTGGCGGAGCCTCTCCACCAATCGGAGAAGCCCGCCAGCCAGAAATCCCGCCCCCGCCCGATCTGCAGGGACGCCCTTTCGCGCGCCCGTAAATCCATACGGGTGCTGCGACGGGGCTTCACGGGACTGGACGTCCCGTGCCTTTGAAAAACCACATAAAATGTGGTTTTTCAAAAGCACGCGGCGCCATCACTTGCTGGCGCCCGACCGCGGATTGCGGTGTGGAATTACTCGAGAGTAATCCACCCCAATTCGCATAACGGTGTAGACGACCTCCGTGGAGGTCGATCTACACCGCTTTTTAACTCCGTGTGGAAAGGGCCTTTGTTTAGCATTCAAGTGAGCCTTCAGGGAAAGTGATACAAATGTGGCAAATCAGTGGTACATGCGCTAACAAATCAGGAGTGGGCAATTTTGCAGCAAGTGGCAGTGGACAATATTTGTCATCCGCTGGTTTTAGCAGTGCAAAGGAAGGGGGCTCTTTCACACTCTTCAATTGTTGCACTATTTTTCCACTTTAACTGCCCTGCCTATATCCCATGGGATCCTGAGGTTAGTAGTTTGGTGAGGCCCTAGAGTTGTCTGGCTCTAAGAGGCCCTAGAGCTCTCTCTCTCTCTAAGCACCCCTTCCTAAATTGTAAATCTCAGGATTCCATAGGATGCAACCATGGCAATTAAAGTGGAATCATGGAGCTATAGTTGCGCAGTGTGAAAAGGCCCAGAGCAATAGCTCCCTTTCTCACTTCTATCTTGCACCACAGTACATGGAGAAAAATTGTCTTGGGTTAAGTAATTTATTTATTTTATTGAAGTAAAGTTAAGCAATTTGTTTATTTAGCTATTTAATTTGTACTCCACTATTCTTTCAGCCTGGGAACCAAAACAGCTTACAATGTTTTTTAAAAATAGCCAATTTTTAACTTACAAAAGTTAAAAAAATAAAGACGCAATTCACTTGATACAGTTTAATACATATTTAAAACATTAAAGAAAGCAAATTTAAAAAAAACACAGCACACAACTTTCAAATACCCTTCTGCCACGTGATTTTACAATCAAAGCCTGCCAAAATAATTTTTAAAAAAGGCCCTTACCAGCCAGGACAAAGAAAGCAGAGAGGGGCCAACCAGATCTTCTGTAGTATGGAATTTTACAACCTGAGTTCCACCCAAGTAAAAAGCATTTAGTGTATAGGGCAGTACCTGGTGAACTTTTTCACAAGGAGTGTATATGAGAGAAGTGTTGTTTGTCCCTGCTCAACAACTTAGTGAAAATGTATGAGCAGTTTCAGCTCAGCACTATAATTAGTTCTGGAGTGCACTAAGAGATTTTCACTTTGAATAGTGGGGGGAAAGAATAATAGAACATTAAGCCTCTATATGCAATTCTAGGCCATAATTTTTTGACTGGTGGGCCATGACCTGCAACTTGAATATAATCTGGCTAAACTATGTTGAAACTTACATCATTAGCAGTTTCAAGAACCAGCAGTTTCAAGAACAAGAACCATCTTTGTAACTGGGCAGACAGAAGAATGAAGGAAGGAGACAGAAGTGTGCCATTGTGATTAGACAGATAGAGAGCTGCTGTATTTTTTATTTTTATTTTTTAAAAAAACACTGTGCTGCCTATTATGGCATTTACCTTTCCAAACTTGTTCACCTCAATGCAGTTTTCTTTAAATTTCTCTTGTAAAGTCTCTGCTAGCCGACAGAGCAAAGCGCCATTATCCAATTTCTCCATGAAGGTTTCAGCTGTTATTTCCTTTCCTGAAATGAAATAAAAACAATAGCAATCACCATAAGCTTTGAATAATACTCGTTATATGAAGAGGTAATATTGCACTGTTAATCTGAGTCTATAACAAAATATGGCTGCTTCTTGTTGAAGAATCTGCCATATTATAAATACAGACTCTCACCAGTTCTTTTCAACAAACCAAGGAATCTTTTTGGAAGAAATGTATGAGGCACAACAGGTGAATAAAGCCAGAAAAATATTTGTACTGTGGTTTCTTTCTTTATGGATGAGGTAGGGTAAGCTTCATGGGTCTCCTCTCACTTCCCTTTTTTTTTCTAAGAAAAATATCAATTTTGTGTCTTATTTGTGTCTGATTCTAAGCAAACCACTGTTTCCTTAGAAATTATTTATTCATTTACTTAAAGTGTTTAAGCCTCTCTTGTGAATACCACAATGAACAAGCCCACATGTGCAGACAGCATGAACTAGCATAAACACAATTTTCATAAAATATAACTGGACAGAAAAGTTTTAACTTGGGGCGCTTTCACACTATATAGTTATAGCAGTATATTCTACTTTCATCGAAACTACAATATCCTATAGAACCCCAGGATTTGCATTTCAGGGAGAGATTGTTAGAATTCTCTGCCAGACAGTGTTCTAGGACCTCACCAAATTACAAACTACAG
Organism: Ctenosaura bakeri; assembly: GCA_948474755.1. NCBI lineage: Eukaryota > Metazoa > Chordata > Lepidosauria > Squamata > Iguanidae > Ctenosaura > Ctenosaura bakeri. The sequence continues at coordinate 7,203 of CAOLHI010003772.1, forward strand.
GATTCCATAAAGTGCAGTCACAGAACTTAAGAGTGAAATCATGTCATCCTAACTTTCCAGTGTGAAAGTCTCTCTGGTGCTCAAGAAATTGAAATACTGGCATCCCCAACAGCACAAAAGATTATGTCGTATTAATTTCTTTTTTAACATATAGCATGTTGAATATACTTTGAGAAGTTCTCCCTCTTCAATTTTAAGACATAGTGATAGAGAGGGATGTGTTTATATATATGTATGTATGTATGTATGTATGTATGTATGTATTTGGGTTCTAACATGCTTCAGTTTTACCAGTAATCCCCAGCATCTTGAATTGTACCTGAAAGCAAACTAGCAGCCAGTACTTTCTGTGCAAAATATGCTTTTTTTTCTGAGCAGAAAGCACATTTTCTATGCAAAAAGATGTTCTCTGCACAGAAACAGATACCCCAGGAACCAAGCATAATTCTGAGCCAGGAAATGAAGGATTGTGAGTATTCTTTCCTACTTGAACATGATTAGGAGGTTCCAAGTGTATCTGCATCACAATCACACTATCTCTGTCCAAGAAACATTGCCAGTGTTAAAGCTGCATCAAGGAATACCACCAAGCTATGGACCTCTTCTATAATAGTAGGTGTAATCCCATCCACACCAGGCTGCAGAGCAAATTTGTATGCATAAAATACCTCCATCTTGATTGATTACTTATCAGCATGTAGAATGAATTTAAAACAGGGATAGGCAAAGTATGGTCTAGGGAATTATATGCTATCCTCCAAGGCATTTGGTGACCCCCAATGCCCCAAAACTTCCCTGGACCCCACTTTTCTGGCAAAAATGATGGAGCTCCTGGAAGCTCCAAGATGGGCAATTATCCTTGAAATAGCTCACCAAACTTTCCTATACTATTCAACATTAAAAAAATATTCACAACCAGAAATATATTCTCTGGACACATCTGGCTTGGTTTTGTTTTTTCCCCACATTTTGGAAGATCATGTAGTCCTCAAGCACACAAGGAGCAGAAAAGTGGCCCAAAGACCTGTCAGAGTTGCCCACATCAGCTTTAAACTATAGTTAATTAAATAACAACCCAGAATCTAACTTCTGGAAACATCATTCAAACAAGTCACATCTTCTTTCATGCAGACACAATGGAGAATTGTGGACAATTTCAAAATAGAAAACAATTTGTTTCATCTTGTCTTCTGATGGGCAAAAGAGGTTGTGAGGGCAGGAAGAACATAAAAGCCCAAATCTTGCTGCAGATCATATGTTGAGCATGAAGTCACCATTTCTTGTTTTGTCTAAACTCAAACACAGCAAAGAAATACCAACTCCTAATGGAATGTTGCAGAGAGATGAGAAAGAAGCAAACCTGTTGATATGGCAGACAAAATACAAATGAGTTTGGCTAAGGAAAGAACATGAAACAAAACCAGTTGTAGCTCTGGCCAAAGATGTTGTTCTCTTAGAAATTCTGGATGATTCACATATTGTGACTTTTTACCATAACATTTCACTTAAAAAAACAATAACTGGCTTGGATGCTACGTACAGATATAAATCTTTATTTCATTCTCACATGCAAGAAAAGATAGTTTCAAAAATGTTGTCTCTGATGGACAGGACTATAAGAGTTTTTGTATAAGTTTCAGTAATTCCTTACTCTGGAAATTTTTTAGCCAAAAAGAAAATTGTTTGTACAAAAAGGTATTGAGTTTGAGGGTTTTTTGCACCCCACCCTAACAGCTGGCATTCTTTCAGTAACATACCCAAATAAATCCAACATACGCCTGCATATGTTTCTTTTTAAGTCATCGCTGAGGGAGGAATTCACTGTCTCCCTCTTGCAAAAACCATGAATCCCAAGATTCACTGTCTCTGTGCACCACCCTCAACACAGCCATACAGAGGTCAAGGGAGGGTGGAGGGCAGCCAGCTATCTTCTCATAGGAAGACATATGACCTGGTGACCTCCAAGGATGATGTTGCCATTTTAAGTCCAGCTATCAGAGTATAGATAGAGAAACCTCATTTGTCACCCTTTAGCAACCACATAGCTGTGGAGGGGGGAAAGGAGCTACAGGACAGTAGTGACAGTGGATGATGAGACCGAGGATACATAGTTCTGCTTTGTAGAACTTCACACTATGTCTTCTCAATGCAGGATCTCAGCCAATATATTTGTGCAAAAAAAAAAAAAAAAAGATACTGTTTCTCCCACCAACAAAAAGGGGTGTTGTGTAAACAGCAAGTTTCTTTAACACAAACCCCAGTTTTTTATGCAAACCATTTTTTTCACGGAAAGGTTCCAAAATACAAAATATTTCATAGATGTTGACTATTTTCTCAAAGGGACTTGAGAATGTGTTGAGACACCCTTTGCCATCAAAGGTGAGAAAAACTGTGAGTTTTCTTTACACATTTAGCTCTGTACTGCAAAATAACTGCAAAACCACCCCCAGCTCATTTCATTGTAAACTGTCCCTCACATTAATTGGTCATGTTTGCATAGCATGGTAAGCCAGAGGTCTGTGGAAACCCTAACTGGAAATGGACTATAGTGTTGTGACAACTAAGGACAAATCAGCTCTGATTTGCTCTTTTCCAAAAAAAAAAGTGGAGGCAGAATCCATGGTTTGTTTTAGGTTTGTTGAAGGATTATGTCCCTTATTTGTTGGGAAAGAAACAAACCAGAACAGTAGCTAGGCTCGGGTTCATAAAACATGTGAGCCCCTTTGGAGAGACAAGCAGGATATAAATCAAACCATATCAGATCAAAAAATAAAATACATGAAACAAGCCATAACAGTTTAGCACATTAGCACATCAACAGCTAGAGTTCCCATGGATCCTTGGCTTAGCACATCTTATGAATGTGCTGTCAAGACTACCTACATACACGCATATTTCTGTTTTAATTGATCAAAGTGATAGCCCAAAGAATCATCACAAGATACATGTTATGTTTTTGAAATGCTAAACTGGTCTAGCCTTGAAAATTACAAGGATGGGTGATCATCTGGGAGGAGAAAGAGATATAAGGAGCATTTTCCCCTTCGAGAAAAAAATTGCAATAAACAAGAGTTTACACATTATTTACTTAGTTCATATAATATTTTACAATATAAAAAAGTAAAACATGAATGTAGACACATGCATCAAGGCACAAAAGAATTATTTCCTCAGATTGTATAGTGCCACAATGTGGAATGTCTGGGCCTCCAGCTGTTGATGGACTTCAACTCACATCAGTCTTAGCCAGCACAGCTAGTCTGGGAACTGCAGTCTAACAACATCTAGAGAAGGGCACTCGTTCCCTATTCCTGGTTCAGTAGCTGTTGTGGAAGCTGGCAAATCACCACCCTTTTTCTCTTCCTAAAGGCATTTTCAGGACAAATTTGATTCATTAGTTGATTGATTGATTTTATTCATTTATTTAAAATATGAACATCAAAATATTAAGTGAGAGGCTAAGTGAAAAAATAGTGGGACAATGTCCAGGAAGAGGCCAGAAGACTTTCTTCAGACTGCATGAATAAAAAGTAATCCAAGGAAGTGAAGTACTAACGCTTAACCATGACTGGAATAAGATACAGGATGTCCCATGCTTCCCTTCTCACTATTTATCAGTTTGAAATAGTGTGAAGGAGTTGTTGCAAACAAACATGGAGACTGATCATTTAGACCCATTGAAATGATAAATAGTTCTAAATATTTTACTGCTTGTTTTAAAATGGGTGGGAGGTGAACACTTTTCCTTCCACTGAAAACTTATGTACTTTGTGGCAAGGTGCCAGGATGGCTAGACCAAGTAACCACATATATGCCTAAGAAGACAGATGAACAGCAGATACTTTTCTTGCTTTCATTACAGATTGGATCTAAAAGCACAGAACTGAGGTCTAGGATGCTTTCCATATTATAATTCCCATCAATACCTTTGCATTTTACAACATGTTTTGGCTAGAGTCCTGCATATTATTTTCTGCCTGCAGAAACTATCTGCAGGACTGCAGCTCTGATGTAGTGCATTTAAACATGGTGCTGCAGTTATGGATGCTATCTAAATTGTTCACGATCAGAATATTTAGTCCAGACAACAAAGTGGTAAGGGGACAATCACAGATCATGGCCTATTGCTTCCCAGGCCCCAACTGGTATTACTTTTCTATTCTTTTTTAGGACTAGATAACTACTGAACAGCATGGCACTAGATCTGAAGTGTCTTAGCTTAAGGAATGTCCAGGCTTTTTTTTTTTCACATATTTAACAATGAACAGAAGGAAAGGGTTATAATACATTGCATAAGGTTCTCCTAGTGGCAGTGAGTACCCACTGGAGTTGATGTAGAGAGAATGAAATCACCAGGACCTCAGAAACTGAATCTGCTACATCTAGTTTCCTACGCAACTTCCTCCTTTGGAAATCTTAACACACTAATGTAATGCATAACAATTAATTGTACTGAAGAATAGAGTTTTGTCTTGGTTTGAATGTGCTGTCATATTATGTTCCATGCTGACAGAAGGGTGTGTAGCCTCTCGCACAACTACCTTAGACCTCCAGTTGGACACACCATTTCTGGAGAATTCTGGCCCCAGGGACTTTAGCTCTGAAAAAAGAAGTAGGGGGAAAGGAAAGAAACAAATGCATAATAGAATCTACTGCAAGGCAGCAATCCTGTGCACACTCATATGATATTCAGCCCCATTTGCAAGAATAATGTGCAAGAATAAAGTTGAACTTCTGAGTGAAAAGCATAGAAGTGAGAAAATAAACCCTGAATACAACTCCAAAAACAGCCAAAATTCTTAGAGAGCTAAGTGGACATGGAATCACATGCTGGTTGATGGAATGGTAGGAGGGGAAGGGATGGAGAACCAGTAGAGGAGATGCATCATCCTGGAAAAGTCCCGTTTGCTGATATAATGGACAAAAACCTATCTATTATTAAAAATGGATATAAACCAAAGACTTGCAGTGAAAAAAACAGAAACAATTTGGAAGAATAAAAGTCATTTGACAGAAATCATGATTGCAACAAGGGAGAATATGTACTATTTCCGAGGAAGAAGTGCCCATCTCGTTCCTCAGCTGAAAGAGGCACACAGTTCCCTCCATGCCTCTCTCAGCTGGGTAGAGAGGGAGATTTCTTGCTCAGTCAAGAGAGGCACAGAAAGCACAGCTGTGCCTCACCATGTACCTCTCTCAGCCAGGGAGGGAGAGAAACACCTTTCTCAGCTAAGAGAGGCACAAGAAGTCCAGCTGCACCTTGCTGTGCACCACTCTCAGCTAAGGAGGGAGGGAGACTCCTTTCTTAGTGTAGAGAGGCATGTGGCCCTGGCTGTGCCTCACTGTGCCCCTCTCTCAGCCAGGGATGGAGAAAGACTACTTCATTGGCAGACAGAGGCATGTGAGGTCCAGTTGTGTAGATCAAGGACCCCAGATGAAAGCAGCAGCCACATCCCTGGAGCAGATTGTGGGTAAGTGAAACCATGGATACTGGTCTAGCAGGTACTGGAGACCTACTGTATATATATCCATCCACCTAGAGATGAGACCCTTCTTTCCTTCTCCCTCAGTGGGATGACCTCTTTTCTGAAGATCCCGCCTTCTGTAGAGTACAGGAGAACTATCATACTGAGAGCAAGATGATATACAATATCCTTGAAGGCCTTGCTTTCTGATTTCTGTTCTTCTCTCAGCTTCTCCAGGTCTGCTCTCTTGACTTGAAAGGGAACAAACCTGCTCCCTGGTGGCAAAGAAATCATTGAACTAAGCACACACCCACAACATCTTGCCAAAAGGCAAGCAGTCATATACCTGACTTCCAGTGCAATACTCTGGATTGGCACCAGACCCCTTCTTCATAGTGGCTTTTTTTAAAAAAAAAATTATTATATTTTAAATATATCACCTGAGATCCTGCATTGCCTCTGGTGAAGAGCAATGTTTTGCCTGTACAGTTGCCTCAGGCTGCTTGGAAAGGCTGGCAAGTTCTCCTTTGGTCATTTAGTGACCAAAGGAGGGTGCAGGGCATTCAAGAACCACCCCGTTTCTCTGAAAGCAAAAAACAGCAGCTCCCCACCCAGATCTCTCTCTAGCAAAGAATAAGAGGCATTGTAACTCAACATGCTAGAATTCTGGAATGTACATGACTGCTCTTTCCTCCAGCTGGAGATGGTTCCTGTACCCTCTCCCGCTTACTCAATGTCTGAAAGATCCCATACCTGTCCTTTGCAGCAGGTATGCAGGGCAGGGTGAGACTCATTGTGCATGGAGCTACTGAACAGCTCCCTGCACAATTACCATAAAGGACCCAGGCAAGCATAAAGCACAGGTATGTCAGTAACAGGATTTTGGCCATTGCAATTGGTAAATTATTGGTTCGGTTAACTGGAAAACTCAGTTATCCACTAGCAGAAAGAGAAAAAGGGCTGTATGCTTCCATATCACCACTGATAACTCACACATAGGAGATTAATGCACACAGGCGATTGCCTCCCTTTTACCTGATTCTTTTGACACTGGGACTGTGATGATTCATAGAAGCAAAATTGGAAGAGATCCAGCTTTGGAAGGGATCTCAAAGGCACTGGAAAGTTGGACAGGATCCCAAGGGCAATCTAGCTCAACCTCTGTCACAGCTAAATCACTTCCAAGAAAGAGACTTCCAACCTCTGTTTTAAAAACTCAACTGAAAGAGAATTTATTGCTTTTTTTAGTTGGAACTCTTTCACAATTATTGTGGTATTCTTCTACTTTAACCAGCATCACTGCATCCTGTGGAATCCTGGGGTCTATAGTTTGGGCAGCCACTGGAGATCTCTGGCTGCTAATTCTAAATACCCTTCCCTGACAATCCCAGGATTCCATGGGATGCACCCATATAGCACTACAGTGGTGTAATGTGAAAAGACATGTGGTTCTTCTCACACTAAAGATCAGGCAACCAGGACTGTTTTACCTATATTGGCCGGACTGCTGTCCCCTGCATGCTGCTGTAGAGAATAAAATGAGAAGGCTGAATTTAAAAGAGAAGGAAAAGATGTGGGTCAGCTTCCAGTCAGTCACTGAAAAGGTGAGCAGAATTTGAACAGCTGACCTCCAGGCTCAACTGGCCTATTTTCATATTATAAAGCCACACGTATGCCTTCATGCCACATAACTCATGACAGGCTTTTTAACATTTGCTTCAGCTGTACAATGCCATCTTCAAAAATACAGAACTTTTTTCTCTGAATCAGCAGAAAATCAAATAAATCTGAGATTCCAAATGTGTCCTGTTGGGAGTAACAGGCATCATTTAAAGGGTTATTGGGAGACCATGGGGTCCCCAATACTTTGGAACATATCAAATTTCAGGAAACCACAATCATAATTGTTTGTTGTCATTGTAAAGGCAAAAATTTGGCTAGTGAGTTTTAATGAGTCCAAGACCACCCTAGTGAAAGATAAGAGAAGTTGTAATCCAACATGTCTTGTGGACACCAGGTGGGAGAAATCTTGTTCAAATCAATATATGAAAAATGATACACCGTCCAATAGTGCTTTTGTTTCTTGTCCTTCATTGCCAACCTAAGGTCGTACTACTGTATTCATTAGCCTATTGCTCCGGCAGTCCTCTGCAAAATTAATCTTTCTCCTTCAGCCACCTTGCCTCTGGACACTTCTCTAGAGACTTGCAATGAAATATGAATGAAACATCCTCTCTCACAGAGCTATTTCCACTTTATAATTTATAGAAAGAGGTCAATTCCCATTAATTCAAAAATGTGGATTCAAAAGCGGTACAAACATTTTGCTAGAAGGAGCATTGGACACTTTTCAGCTTTGAGCTATATCCAGTGAACATCTTACAGTAGACCTCTTGATATGAATGACATGAAGGCTAGCCACAACAAATTTAAGTCCAATTCATTTCAACTGGTGTAGGACTAACACCAGTTTTAACTCTTTAGGAAGAGTTCATTAATTGCTACAGTGTTTGGCCCACATGACCATTCTGGCACACAGACTCATTTCGAAACACAGCAAATACAGTCTCTGACCTGCAAGAGTCATGTCTATCCATTTCAAGTGATATTCCAAAGAAACCCTTGCTGTTCACCTTTTTAAAAATTGTTTATTAGGGTACATTTATCTTTAGCACTTAGCATGGTATCTGAACAAGAACTTTGTGGTCTGAACATTAAACACAGTTTTAATATTGAATGAGAAAATCCAAAATCTTTGATGAAGACAGGGCTTTGCTGGCAACCCCAAACAAGCAATCTTCATGTGCTGATCAAACATGAAATTGGCAAAGTGCTCATAGCAGTGTAAGACTTTGAAATAACCACATCAAATTTTAATTCCCATTACGTTTTATAGGCAAATGGAAACATAAGAAACAGATAACAGGCAACATTATTTTTCTTATTCAGCAAATATGCTGGTTTAGGCATATGGATTTTTTATTTTTATTTCTATGTTATACACAACATAGTTTCTCAGCTACACCAGTCAGATATTCTGTTCTCCATTTCACCATTAGATATTCAGTGGCCATGGACTCAACATCCTTCCATACCTCTCCATAAATGTGCCCCAGATTTAGCAAAGTGTTGGTGCATGAGTCTGTCAGGAAGTGTCATTTTAGTAGTGGGAGGGAAGAAGAGAGGAAGGAAGACTTTTTATGGAATAGGGATGCATTTCAGCAAGGCCAAAAAGCTTGCTTTTGAATATAGAACAAGATAAAACTGCAGGGAAAAAAGAACAATGATTTAAGACCATGTTTGTGCTTTTTAAAAATAATTATCTGCATAGTAATATAGCTTATAGCAATCGTCAGTGGTTGTTTACTTATAATACAGAAAAACATTATGTAGGATCATTTTTGTGCTTTTCACAAATTATTAACTTTGTGTTATTAACAAGGACAAATCTGCAGGTTATTGGAGAGGTGAAGGATTTTGAGTCTCTGGTGCATATCTCTAAAGTGCAAGGCCCAGAAGTATTTACACAATAGATGAGGGTTCCTTTCACACTGACAAATTATAGAATTGTTATACCATTTTAACTGTCATGGCAACATCTTATGTGATTCCAGTTGTTGCAGTTTAGGAAGGGACATTTAGAATTCTCATCCAGAGGATTCTAGGGCCTCATCAAACTGTAAAACCTAGGATTCCACAGCATGGAACCGTAGCAGTTGAGAAGTAATAAAAGTGCTATATTTTTGCAGTCTAAATGGGCTGTTACCATGCTGTATCTCCCTAATATGTGATACAGTATGATTGGCTATAAATATTGTTTAATTGTCATGAAATAACTATAAATTTACACTTATGGCTGAAAGCTATGTGGAATAAAAGGACTCTACCTGGAAGTTTCAAAGCTAGGACAAAGAACCTCAGCAGGGCCAGGTCATAAGTTCAGAAGGATCAGTTGGAGAGTTTGACTGATGAGCTTTAGATGGTCCTCTAAAGTACCCAAGCCCAGGTAACAATAGCAAACAAAGCTGCTAGAAGGAGCATCCAAAAGGTCAACATCCTGTTACCGTTTTCCATGGAAACTATCCTTTTGCTCCCTTACTTTTCCAATCATTAAGAAGTTATCATGACTTCCCTCAATGCTTTGTCACCTTCTGCAAAGACAATCAGAACCTTTCAGACCCCTTTGTCACCTCTGTCAGAGAGCAATTAACATACTCCCCACAGGGCAGAAAAGGGGTATTTAAACCCTGGCTCAGCTCATAGCTTTTTGCTATTACTTTGGACATACATTGGTGTGTTATGCTGCATGAGGGTCCCCAGATTCTGGTTCATTGCACAGCCCAAAGATTTCCCCTAGACATCTTGCTTCAATCCTCTGCTGTATCAGGAGTGGTAATTATCACCCACTTCACCCCAAACTCTAACTATGCAGCTTTTCTCTCCTTTACCTTTGCTTGCATTGTGTGGATCATAAGATTGTTTGTTTTGGTATGTTTGTGAATCCACCCAATAAAAACATTTCTGACTTTCAGCTGGTGTCTCTGCATTAGTACTTGTAAACACCGGTGAAAAGATCTCAGAAATTACCCTCCCCTTGCAAGCCTCCCTTTGAGCTGTAATTCCTTGCCTTTCCCCAGAGGCATTGGCATTGTGGGTAGGCCCCTGAATCACCCACCTTTTGAGGTAGCAGGACTTCAGGAGTGGGCAGCTGTCAAGGGTTAGCTGACCCCCCACCATGCTTCCAACCCTGAAAACAATTTTCAAATAGTCTTTTTTCCCCTAACAAAATATCCCTACAAGGTTTGAGTGGCAATTGGAGTTGGAAGGAGTCTCACAGGCCACTGAATCATTACTGGATCTTCATTTAGAGCATCCTCAACAAATAGCTGTCCAGCCTTATTTTGAAGATGTGCAGAGAAGCAGACTTCACAGTTTCTCCATACAATTGGTTCCACTGGAGCTGTTGGAGAGCATGCTCTTGTGGGGTCTCATAATATTAGAGAGGTTTATCAGAACATAATTGATGCCCTTGGACTTAGGTGGTTACTACCACATCAGGTAAAACCTCTATGGTCTCCCAGTCCAGGTTCAATAGAGAATGCAAGTCCAAGAAAAAGGAGCTGAGAAAACTAACAAGGCAGGTGAGACACATATGCACAAATGATGCCATTTCTTTCTTAAAACAATGGAGAAAATATAAAACCTTGCTTAGGGATAAAAAGAAGGCTTATTTTGTTAATAATTGGAACTCTTTGGGTCTGGTCCTTATTGAAGGCAATGAAACCAAATTTTGGAATTTGTTGAGGAGAGGTCTTTCCCATAAGACATGTGAGCCTTCTTCAATTACACCTGAAGTTTGGGTTATTCATTTTAGGCACATTTTTGGAAGTGACTTAAACTATATCACACAGTATGATTCAGACCCCTGATAAACTGCCTGAATGGTCACCTGTCTCTCCTGCTGAAATTAAAAATCTGATTTCTACTTTCTGAAGTGGCAAGGCTCCTGGAAAAGATATGATTTCCCTTGAGGTGTTTAGAATAGATGGTCTAAATAGGTGGTCACCTATTCTTGCAATATTATTTACATATATTAACTTAACTGGCAACATTTCCTCAGAGTGACAATCAAGCATTGTTGTGTCAATTTTCAAGAAAGGGAATGTATCCAATCCTACAAACTATAGGCTCATTAGTCTGTTAGATGTGGCTTCCAAACTCTATGCACGGTATCTCATGAACAAGCTGCTTGAATGGGATAATAATCAATCTGTTATCCATGAGGAACAAGCGGGTTTCAGGAGAGGTAGAAGTACCCTGGATCAGGCTTTTATATTGCAGCACTTTGTGCATAAAAATATTAATAGTTGAAACAAGTTTCTTTACACAGCTTTTGTAGACTTCTTATCAGCATTTGACCTGATAGATAGGCAATGCTTATGGCACAAACTGGCTAAAACTAACATTGATAAAATATTGTTGTGGCTTATCCAGCTGTTACAGGAAGGTAATTCTCTGCAGGTGAATTACTATAAATTCACCTGCAGAATTTAAAGCTTTAAATGGTGATTTAACATGACCTGTTCCCATTAATCAAGGAGTGAAACAAGGCTGTATTCTAGCACTCTTATTATTTAATTTTTATGTTAATAATTTGATACCAGGAATAATCTCCCCACATTTTTCCCTTTTAGCAATCCCTCCCTATTAGCAATCGCAAGATCTCAATTTGGCTTTATGTCAATGACCTGGCTTTGCTATCCTTGAATAAAATTGGCCTCAAAAGGATACTAGCCAAATTTGGGAGGCTATGTAAAGAGGAACAACTGATTGTCAATTATACAAAAACTAAGATTATGATTTTTGGGAAGAGATCCTCCAAGTGCATATGGACATTCGATGGACATCATCTAGAGCAGGTGCACTCATCTAAATACCTGGAGTTGCACTTTGATGAGAAACTTTCTTGGAAACAGCATTTAGAAGCCACTAAAATCTTAAGTACTAGATCTATTGGGCAACTCAAAAGATTTTCTACTCTGGGGGGGTACAGTTAATAAATCCTGCCATTAAAATTTTCACAGCTAAAATTATTGCACAAATGTTGTATGGAGCTGAAATCTGGGGAAAAGATGCTAAGTCTGATTTGGAAATTGTTCAAAATAAATTTATGCGGCAGATTCTGGAACTCCAAGGGTTCCAGCAGCTCACATTAGGGCTGAATTGGGTTTACCCTCAGTTGCAGCTAGAATTGATCTGTCTTTCTTAAGATTCTGGTGCAGACTCAATGGATTTGAGGATCACCCCCTCAGCAAACTTTGTTGGTGAGAGGAACTGAGGTCTGGAGGTTGGGCACAACTGCTCCAAGACAAGTTAATGATTTACGGCCTTAAAACTGAGAATTATTTAAGACTCACTCCTTGTGATCTTAAAAATTGGATTTTTGATCATGCTGGCAGGCAAGACAGAGCATCTATAGTTGGTGCAAAATTCTCCATCTGGTACCCACAGATCCAGATTAACCATGCAAAGACTCAGTGCTTTGAAACCTTGACCTTTTCTCAGCTCTGAAGAGCTTTTACAAAACTTAGCAGATGCCTTCTGCATATCTTGAAGGGAGATTTCAGAGTACTCCAGTTATAGATAGAAAATGTGTATTTGGCTATAACCAGATTGAGGATATAATTCATTACTTGCTGTTCTGCCCTCTTTACTCTGCCCCTATACAAAGATTCCTGTCTACCATTATTCAATCTTATACAGACTGCACACCCCAGAAAATAGCAACAGCATTGTTATATGATATGTTGTTATCTGTCACATATTCAGTAGCTCAGCTTGCATTGGCAGCCAGGAAATTATGTGCTTGTTTTGTTAAGGAACATATTGTAACATAATATACACTAATTTTATATTTTATATTTTTTAGCCAGCTTATAGGGGCTGTCAAAATTGATTAAACTTGTGCATAAATTTCAATAATTTTAGTTTTAGTTGGATCATAGCAGTTGTAAAATGGTTTTAAATGGATAAAATGGTTTTTAGGTTATATGTATTTTCTAATAATCCATTTTTAATTGTATTGATCTATTTTTAGTTCAACTTTGTTCATGTTTTGTTCTGAATACTGTAAAGGCTATTGGCTGTATACAATAAAAATTACTAGAATTGTAACACTTATTATGATCCTGTATGGTAAATTATAATTGTTCCCCATACTGTAGGTGGGACAGGGAAAGAAGTTGAAGTTAATAGCATGTCCAAGACCACCTTCTGAATTTATGGCAGAAGGTGGATATAAACAAGGAATTTTCTGATTTGTATACAGTTTCTTATACACCAGGACAGCCAGCATGGTGTAGTGGTTTGAGAGCTGGACTATGATGCTGGAAATCCACTTGGAGACCTTGGATGCACAACACACTCACAGCCCCAGAAACCCCATGATAGAGTTACCTTAAGACTGTCATTAGTCAAACATGACTTGAAGACAGATAACAGCAACTCTTACACAAAATATATGCAGCTGATGAATCATTTGATGTTCATCTGAGCTGGATATATGGAAAATGCCTGTCTCTAAGCACAGTCTTGCTATTCTAAGTAGCCACTGTCTAATATAAATTAGTGTTATATTTATATTACAACACATATAAATGTGTTTGCTCAGCCAGATGGGAGAGCAGTAGGAAGTACATGGGGAAGTACTTGCTAGTCTGTTGCTAGCATCATGCCCTTAAAGTACCAGTCTGACCAAGAGACATTAAGTACATTTATCACACTGGGGCATTTCAGTGGCCATTTCTGCGTGACGTCGCAGTAGCGATACTGTGATAGCACCAAGTTGTTAACAGTCCAGGAGCCATGCTTCCACACTATGTTGTTGCTATCCAGCTGCTATCCTATCCCTGAGCATCACCAAAGCACATTATTATATTTTCAGGAGAAAAAATCTGTTAAGAGCCTCCTATAGCACTTCAATTCCATCAGTTGGCTCAGTGAAGAACTGTTATAACACTTGGTAACACTTCCAGTTATGGCAGATCCAGCAATGGGTGGGCTGCAAGTGTGTCCAGTTTGTCCCTCCCTCAGCGACTCCATGTGGTAACTTCAAAATCTCTCACTTCTCTGTGTTTGAAAGTTGTCCCTTCAGTTAACATTTCTATTTTTTAAAATACATTTTTAGGCATTATAGAGTGAAAATGCATTAACATACTGCCATGCTTAGTACAGCGTCCAGAGGGGGGGAAAAACCCAACCAATCAGGGGCAGTGGGGTGGGGTGAAGGTGGGGACAAGGAGTGGCCGAGGGTGCTGTGATGCAGAATGAACACCACTGGCAATACCGCTACTCATCTGCTGGTGGTGAAAGGGTGTGGAAAACAGTGTTCCTAACCAGATGGCACTGCACAAATGGCAATGCCACAATTGTAACAGTATATCACACTAATGGGCTCTAGTGCAGAAATGGCCAGTATTTTGTGCCATTTTGGAAACAATCAAATCTACGCACATGTCCAAGTAATGCTATAAAAAGAAGCATGTGAGGTTGCAAACATTTGTATATTCTTTATTCAGAACTAATGGATTTAGTTTGGTTAGGAAACATGAAATAAATTGGATTCAATCCAAACTAAATCAATTGCATCTTAGGCCACATCAAAATCAATGTGAAAATGATGATAACTTAAATTCCATTGCTCTCATAAGGAATTATGTGTAAATAGTTCAGTCTAGAAGCAATCTACTGTGGCATACAATGTCTAGTTTCTGAAGTGAAATCGGACACATCAGTCCCTCTAATAGTTAACTCAGTTTATGAGTGGCAACAAATATGTAGCTAAATTGTGTGATTAAGAAAGGAGAGGAATCTATCCACTTGCTTGTAAAAACTCAAAGGGTTAAAGAACTACAAAAAAGTTTACATTTAAAAAAAAACTTAGGTGGCAAAACAAACAAACAAACAAATATCCAAACAGCATGAGGCCTGGGCATGATTAGTATTAAAGCATGTTAAGGAACAGCTAGAAAAGCAAATTGAGGAAGCAGTGAGTAGAATGCTTTACTTGGAAGACACGGCAGACTGAACAGCAGAGAAAAGATGCTACAACGGTTTGTGGCAAATTTTTACTTATGAAGGTTGATTCATAGGGTCACAGAAATGCATATTCTGTTCTGTACTGTAGAAAAAGCCGAGAGTGTAGAAACTGTGAGGAGCAGAAAGATAGGCTATTTCCAGGAAAGTGACAGGAAAAGAAGATACCAGAGGGCAACCCTGGACCAAGATATTCTGTTGCCAGAGCCAGAACAGTAAATGGTGACTCTCCTCAGTTCAAGTAAAGGTGT
Source organism: Ctenosaura bakeri (assembly GCA_948474755.1). Classification (NCBI taxonomy): domain Eukaryota; kingdom Metazoa; phylum Chordata; class Lepidosauria; order Squamata; family Iguanidae; genus Ctenosaura; species Ctenosaura bakeri. Next base: position 22,513 of record CAOLHI010003772.1, read on the forward strand.
ATGATACTCAAACTGGTCAAGTTATTTTGGAGCAAAAAGCCCCACAATTCTTCCGCTATTCCTGGAGGTAAATATAAAACAAGTAAATGACTAACCATTTTAAGTCATTTAACAATACTCAGGTAGCCATATCACTTTGCCTAATGACAGAGCAGCCCTGCTTCGGGATGTCTGAGGCATATGCTTCAATATAGCACATGGGGAATTGTTGTATTGACTGCACAGAAGTCATGCATGTCACCCCTCTGCTACCCCCTACATAAATCTCAGAGCATGTATGCTTAGGATTACTAGGCCTCAAGATGTCAACTGTGCTTCTCCATATCTCCAGGTATGGGGGGCAAATCTCCACACACTGAAAGAGGGCAATGTTTGATTTTTGTATGGCTTTAAATGCTGGGCATCAATCTCCAGCCACCCACACTGTGTCAGAGTCCTCCTGCTCAGTGTGAAGGTATTTGTGTATGTGTGGGACTTGTGCAAACACAGTGCGCTAAAAGACAGAAGTGAGGGAAAGGCCTGGGGAGACAAATGGTTGTCTACATTTAGATCCATGAGTGAATGGAGCATCATCATTGTGATTCATTATCCTTCTTGATGTACAAGTCTGACATTAGCAGTATAGGGCCTGGGGGGAATCCCAAGTAGCCTGCAATGAGCCTTCCATAAGGCCCAGGAGCGGCATGGGATCTTTTCTTTTTAAAAAATCCCACATCTCATGTAGGCTGTAGATAAAGATCATGAGGTTTATGAGCCTGGAAGAAATGCCAGCAACTGCTATAGCTACTGAGCACATATTACTGCCTGTAATTAAAAAAAAAGTTTTGTGGCCTTTTTCTCCTCTGGCCTTGGGTTGCCACATTATCTAGTTAATCAGATTTTATGCATATTCTGAGCCCATTTATATCAATTGCCCTAGTACCTGTTTCTCTGATCTAGAAGCACTCTTGTGCCATCTTCCAACCTTTGCTCACCCCATATCTGCACCACTTCAAGGGCTCACCTCATGAAATCACAAAGCCTGTTCTTGTGACATCACAAATATGCCCCCGATCTCAAGTTTTGGTCCTGAAATCTCAGGGAATGGGATACTGCTGAGCTTGCAAACCTATAATGTGCTGTTACTTCAGGATTATGGTAAAAATATATTTATGTTGCAGCAAATTTACAGACTGGGAAAGGTGCTGAATTTACACACTAAGCAGTCCCATAGGGAGGGAGAAGAGACAGACTCCAGCAGTTTAACAATTTATTGAGAGCAAGTCCTTCTACTTGTGCTTTAGAAGCAAAAAAAAAAAATCTGAATTACCTGTTGCTGCTTAGAAACATCTTAATTACAATGTTGAAAAACAATCTTACCCAGCAGGTTTGTCAGCCACAGAGCCAAGTCCTCCTTCATTGGTAACAAATTAGCCTCATGTCTGCTGGCCAGCCACTGGCTATACTGATGCATGTCGGAGAGGCCAGGGCCTCGGGCCTTTGGGCTCAAAGCAGTGCACATCCTTTAGTCACTGGTGCTACCTATTTTTAAGAAATAAAAAAAGAAAAAAGGGAAAATAGAAAGAAGTGACTTAGCATGTCTCATGAAGCGTTGTATTTTTATTATTCATGGCTGTGAATGGTTCTGACTCAACGTAAGCGTAAAGTAGAAGATGCCAGACAAACAGAAGTCCATTCCATGAAGATAATGTATATGATGACAATCACTTGTTGCTTATTATGATTATTGATGGCCTAAATCCTGTTGTTAGTCCTGATTAGAGTAGACACATTGACTACTGAGATTTACCTATATGTTGACTCACCATTCAACAGGTGATTGAATGGATCTACTCTAGTTGGGAGTTACCAACAGGGTGCCACCCATCAACATCCATTATTGAAATGGAACATTTTTTTTGTTAGTGGTCTAGGAACACAGAGGAGGTGAATATCTTTGTCATACTTACCATGGTACATATGTTGTCAAAAATCTCTGCAAGCAGAATTAAAAAGTCAGATAAAAAGAAGTGGTTAAGCAAAGAATTAAACTGTGCAACAGAAAATTATTGTAATAAATGGGACACAGTCCTTATAATAGACTTAGGCCATTTCCGCACACGGTGAGGGAATCGCTCCCTGCCGCTACTTGCCGGATCTTCTTTGTGTCCACTCCGGTCCGGGGCAAGGAGGAGCAGTGCGTGACTGCAGATCCACACTGCTCCAGTGTCCAAAATGACAGCTTCCGGTTGGTCGTGGGTCATGACCAAACGCTGAAGCTCACCAGCCTAAAGCCTGCCCTCTACAGATCACAGGCTCACATTGGTGGAGCCTGAGAATCTGCATGGGAGAGCAGGCACGCAATGGCGCGCGTCGGCTTTTTGAAAAACCTGAAAAATCAGGTTTTTCAAAAACACGCTGGAGGACCACTTGGGGTTGCTCTGGAGCGAACTGAAGTACAGATCTACGCTAAGTAGTCCAGATCCAGTCTGCTCCAAGGTGCAGATGTCCTCCGTGGAGGACGCACTGCACCGTTTTTTTTTAACCCATGCGGAAATGGCCTTAGTCTAACAAGTAAAGAAAAAGGCTATTACAACATACATTGACATTCATATTATGTAACTCTGGAAGGGCTATGAAGCAGCTACACATTGATTGTTTCTGTTCTACTAAAGTCCCATCGAGATGCATTGGAGGAAAAAAACCAGAAACTCCTGTTCTTTCTGATTTTTTTTTTAAAAAATAATAATCTATTTTTGGAGGTCTACATGATGCTTTCCTCATTCTAAAGTATTTCCAGGGAAATCTCCACACTAACAAGGACTTTTTATTTCCATTTTCCAGGTCAGTTTAAATTAAACCAGTATTTCTCAAAAGGAAGTTTAGCTCTCCATGGCAGTGTGTTTCTGCTATCCCAGAGCTAGCTACAATGGCTGCCACCAACAAACACAGCAACTGTTCCCAGGACAGCAGATTCAACAAAAGATCGAGCAAAGGAAAGAGTACTGCTAGCAGTAACAGAAAATAATCTCGATGCTTAACTAGTGCAATATTGGTAAAGCATTTTAACTCTTTGACTATAACTCCTGAACAGTAATTTTAAAAGTCACAGAAGAAATTAGTAAAAGGCAATTTCTGAAATGTTGTCTAAGTCTGGATGTGACACAGAATCAGTGGGAGAAGGAAGAGAAAGAACACAAGGGGAAGGGAAGTGAGGGAAACCTAGGATATTTCGAGAAAGAGTTTGGATGAAAAACCATGAATATCCAAGTAAAATCAAAACAAAAAGAATTGGAAGGTCTTGACACTTCCAGGGACTTTTTTTCTTGTACAAAATTGATCATTGTGAGTGTGATATCTTCTTCTCCTTTGGATTATTTATTTTTCTTCAGTAGTGCCTTTTCAGAGTTATTGTAATTTCACCTAGATAACAGCTCCATTGCTGCTTCAGTCTTCTGTTACCCACCTGATATCACTCCTTACTTTAATCAATTCTGATCTTCACTCCCATTCCATCAATTTTGTTTACTTAAAGAAATTAACTTGTCTCCTAGAAGCAATATAATTTACATTCCTGAGAAATATCTTTTGTGTTCCACATTGCATTCCCTTACTGGGAGTGGAAGCCCTGGCATGTACCTGGTTCCTTACAATTATTTACTGAATCGAACTAAATTTCGACCCACTTGGGCTAGCTCCCTTGATCATACTGGATAATTGCTTTTCCCATTGGGTGACAGCTCTTGAGGAGAAATTTCAAGGACTTGAGTTTTCCTCATCAGCTGCACCAAATCTACGATTCTTCAGAGCCAAAAAGATAATTGATGAAAGGATCTGGGGTGCAGCTTTAGATACAGCATGCAAACCAAGCTAACAGGCAGCTGGAAATTATAATAATTTACCTTTATGCCCCAGAGGTCCCTAAGTACTATGAAGCCTTTACCCTGGCTCACTTTAATGCCTTACCATCAGCCTCCTTAAAGAGGAATTACATATCCCTTATTCCCAATCTACATGCCCTGGTCGGTCACGTGTGGTTGAGATAACTGAACACACATTTCTTTAATGCCTGTGCTAAGTGTATCTTTTATATATTACCCCCAATTTTATCAGCTTTTCTGGGCAGATCCAATCATTTTTATTGAACCCCTCTTTTTTCATAGTTTATTAATGAAATTACTCTTATGCTGGCAACATTTTGTATTCCAGTTTCTTCTATTAGGAAGCAGCTGGTTACCATATTTTACCAGAAGTAAAAGGCTCCATTAGGTTCCTTAAGAAAGTCACTTATGTTTCTGTCAGTTTATACACATATATTGGAATTTTCCTGGACTTCTAATTTGCACTTGTTTGTTTTGAACTTTTTTTATTTTCTAATTTCTAATTCCTAATATTTACTTTTCTAATTATAACAGTTGATCTTATGACTGTAACAGAGTTGTACACATAACAAAAACATTTAAATCAATTAAATTAATCTAACAAATTAACCATTAGAACAAGATCATGTGCTTAAGCCTCAGTTTTTTGGGGACATAAAGATGAAGTGAACTCTCTACTACAGCATTCTGGTATCAGAGCTCAGATGAGGGGAAAAGTCCCTGAAAACATGTAAGCTGCAGGCAGCATGGGGTTTAGAAAAAAATTGGATGGCTCACTTCTATGTGAGAACAATAGAAAAGCCTTGTTAGATTAGACCAGTGGCTGTGATAAAGCCACTCTGTGCTGAGAAAGCCATAGTGCAGTAATAGTTGAGTGTTGGATGACAACTCTGTGGACCAGTGTTCATACTCGCTGCTCAGCCATGAAAACCTCTCTCTCAGCTGCAGAGGAAGGCAAAAGCAAATTCCCTCTGAACAAATCTTGTGAAGAAGACCCCATGATAGGTTAACCTTAGGGTCACCATAAGTTGAAAATGACTTGTGAGACACACAACAACAAATGTCTTTCATCTGGTGACTAAGAAACAAGCTGCATCCTATTAATTAAGGCCCTTTCCGCACCTTCCCTTGTTCCCATGCTGGGGTGCGGGGATCGTGTGAGCAGACTCTGCCGAGAGGCTCTCCCTTCCCTGCTGCTTCAGCTCTGCACGAGCTGCCTGCTCATGCAAGAGCCCTGCCTCTTTCTTCCGCAGTGCAGCCTGGGACCTTCCCAGGCTGCACTGGGGCAGGAAGCACGACCGGCCCAGCTCCAGAGGCTCCTCACACCAGCTAAGTGCGTGCAGGGCCTGGGAGCAATGTGCGATCATGCACCATTTTCAGCTCCTAGCCAAAAATGAAAAGGTGCACGATTGGCCCCTGCCAGCCCCTGGAGTATCGCGCGATTGTGAGTGTGTTGTGCAGATTGCTCCTCGCAATCGCGCGATGTTCCAGGCCCTCTTTCACATGGAAAATTCCATGGGAAAAGGACCTAAGAGTTAATCTAATCACATATGGTACATTGTTAGATAAGATTAGAAGAGATCCCCAGGTCAATTAAGCTCCCTGTGAGTCAGAGGAGTGTCAAAACATCTGGACCATCATGCAGAAGGGCTGTTGCAGACCTGCTCCTCTTGTGTCCCCATGGCAAGATGCAGTTGTCATGTGGAAAGGACCATAGTGCTACAATTCTACTTTAACTGGCATGGCGCCATCCTATGAAATCCTAAAGTTTAGTTTTAGGAGAGTTTAGGGAGAGTTATTTACAATTTTCAGTCAGAGAGTGCTGGTGCTTCCCCAAACTACAAACCTCAGGATTCCATAAGACATAGCCATGGCAGTTAAAGTGGAATCATAGCACTATAACAGTGTAGTACAAAGTGACCCCTGATGTAATGGTTTTTGTAACTTTACAACTTCTTAAGCTAATCACCTTGAAGGATGCACCACTGTGTATGGTCCTTTGCTAGCCTGATATAAACCTTCTCATTCAAATAAAAACTGTCCTCTTTCGTTCCATCCTTGTTCACCTCCTTCCCACTCAGTGCACTTGTGGGATTTCTCATGGCCATGGAATAGAGGGGAAGGACTCCAAAGATAAAGTTGGATAAAAGAGCCCTCTTGGCAACATCGAGCCCAATTGCCAAATGGAGTGCTCAGAAATAGGGTGTTCAATTAGACTAGTGGTGACAAATACCAAGGAATGAATCAAGTCTCCCCCACTCTCTTCCACTCAAGAGCAGGGAGCATGGAGCAGATCCTTTACAGAACCCTATTTAATCTATGAATATGTTCACACAAGGAACAACCAACCATTCAAAACCGCAGCATCCCAGCAATATATGAGACCAACTCATACATGAGTCCTGTATTCCCCAGCAATAAATATAGAAATGCATACTGCCTTTGATATTGCAGATGATATATTGCTTTCCTGATTAGTAGCCTAGTGGCCCTATCCTCAGTGATTCTGTCTAGTCTCCTTTTAAAGTTTTTCAAATTAGTGGCCATGACTACATCTTTGGACAGTGAATTCCGCAGTTTAATTATATGCTATTTACAGATCCAGTACACTGTTGTGATTTGAGTGGTATAGACTCTGACTCTGGGAGACCAGGATTCAAATTCCTGCTCAGCCATGGAAGCTCACTGACCATCAGTGAGTAACACTCTCAGCAAGCTTACCAAAGTACTTCTTTTTATTTGTCCTGCATCTCCAAGCATCCAGCTTCAGTGAATAACCCTGGGTTCTAGCAATGTTGTTGCTGTTGTGTCATTTCTGACTTATGACAACTTGAAGGCAAACTATAATGGGTTTTTCTTGTCAAGATTTATTTACAAGGGGGTTTGCCATGGCTTGCCTCAAGGTTAACAATTGGGTTTCTATGACTGAGTGGTGATTTGAACCAAGGCCTCCCAGAGTCCTGGTTTAAAACTCAAACCATTACACCATGCTGAATCTGAAACCATAATACTGTTTCTAGTATTATGAAGATGAAATATTCTACTTGTTTACTCCCTCCACACTGTGCAGTTCTATATATCACAACATACCTCCATTTACTCACAGAGTACTCACAGAGATTTTTTTTTTCTTTTAAAAAATGTACAAGAGGAAGTGTTGTGTCATTATGAATTGAAAGAGAAAATTAGCTTAATCCTACGGAGTCAGTCAACTGACAGTGCTGGATGTTGTCCCAGTCAATGGGCAGAGTCCCAAAGGGGCATGATGATCCGTCAGCCTACATCAGGATTAGAACCTAATAACCCTGCAAGTTACAGACTAGGAGCAGGTGGATTTAAACAGGGAGCCCCCAGCCTCTCTCAAAAGATCAATAAGAGAAGATACTGCCTGTTGGTTTCTTTGTAGGTAGCAACATGGCCTATATGATTGCCAAATGACTGCAGGATACAGATCACATCATTCAGCCATGCAAAGCTCTTTGCAGCCTGGAAGAGGGTGAAATGATAACACAGAGTATTCTGTTATTGCAAAGGGAAAATGTTGATAATGCTACTTTGGATTGAAGTAATACTACTTCGGCTTGAAGACTTTAAAAAATCTCAGTTTTCTTTTGAAAAGCACAAAATAACACATTTTTTAAAACAGAACTCATCAGCTTTTCTTCAGCACAATCACTCTTTCCTTCCGTATAGACAACTTGCCAAGCTAAACACTGAAGCCAGCACTGTGACATATGCAGCCCAATTCTACTCAGTAGAAAGGCATATTGAGTTTGTATTGATTCCCAAGCTAGAATCCCAGTGGCTGGAGTGGCTGTGAAGTGTCTATATGTTCACCAATATGGATTAAACTATGAGAATCAGTGGAATCTCAAAGCCCAATCACAAAAAAAACAGGGAGATCCTAGAGATCCTGAACTACTGAAACAAACCTTTTTTTCCTATTATATAGACATATGAAAGAATATTCATTCATCCATTAAGTATGAAGATTTGGAACGATTTTAAAGTGACAACCGTTAGCAAGAACTTAGATTTTTCTAACTCCCTTTTAAAAGACAACAGTGATTTTATTCAAAGAAATTCAATGCATAGAATTGGATTGAATCACACATGCAGCAGACTCATGGAAATCATTGGACTCAAACATCCAATTTATTTCTAGGGGTCTGCTCTCATATAATTAAGTCTGTTTCCTACATGGAAAAAGCTGCTTTTTGCACGAAACAACTATGTATGAATTTTGTGGACAAGAAGTCCAAAATTATGAACAGGTTCCCAAAACAGTGTGGTTTTCAAATTTCTTCTTGCAGTGTGAAGAAAATACTCAAAATTACATTTTGCTCCCCTTGAGAAGAAGAAACTCTGTGAAGAACTACATTCCTAGAGACTTGCAGTCTATTCCATATGCACAAATTCATGCATACATGTTTAAAATGGAAATGGCTGAAAATGTAGCTGATTAGCAACATTTGTTCAATTTTGCTAGTTTACCAGCCCAAATATTTTCCTCCTCCCCCTTTTCTTCTTCTTCATCATTAAAAAAAAAAAAGATCAAGGGAGCAAATATTTGAATTCACTCACTTGTATCTTCACAACAGTCACACAAGATAGGACAGGATGAGGTAGGCTAAAAAGCTATGATTAATATGAGATCACTCTGTACATTGCAGCATCTAGCAAGGCTATGAACCCCACTCTTTCTGGTGCCTATGAAGCATATGATACCCACTATGATTCTATGTGTGTGCCTTATTAAGAAGCTAGTGTAGTCTAGAAGTCTGAGCCTAGGACTCTAGGAGATCAGGGTTCAAATCCACACTTAGGCACTGAAAATCACCAGGAGACCTTGGGCAAGCCACTCACTCTTAGCCTTTAAGGAAGGCAATGACAACCCTCTGTTGAATGGATCTGGTTAAGGAAAATCCTACGACACAGTCACAGAGTTCACTTAAAGGCACACAATAAATGCTTTATTAATTGTACAGATTTCATAAATAAGTAGTGAGGCCCGTTCTTTCAGAGCTTAGCAGAACACCTTTAAAAAGTGATAAGCACACTGAAGATTTCAAAGTCAGTGTTCCAGTGTTAATATGAATACCCCACCACAAAATATATTATTATTTATGGGAAAAACATGCTCCTCAGGAAATCTGGCAGGTAAGAATTTACTTCTGCCTAGCAATGGAATATAAATGCCTGAAACACTTACCTCTTTATTGCTTTATTTTGGTAATAAACCTTCTCCCCACTTCTTTCATGAGGTGCTTTCACTGGGAACAGGGCATTATTTAAACTCGGTTATGCTGTACCTCCTATTTATGCAGTGTGTGCTCTCTATCTCCCTGCCAAAAGTAATGAGGCATCTCTAATTCTTAGCCTTATTGTCTATGTCAAAGATTTCAGTGCAGGATAGGTTACAGTACACCTAATGGCATGTAACAGTTTCAGCAAGCTGGAAGGCTACATTCCTCCTCATTCACTCTGATCAAACAGTGAAGTTTTTATGTTCCTAGACAGTAGTGCATTTAGTTTTCTGAGTATTGTCGGTCCACCTAGTAAGTTGCCAGCCCTGCAATTTAAACTGTCTGCTGATGTTTGTCTGTGATCACCAATGATAAGCAAGGAAGGTCACGTGATCCTTTGCTATCATTTGGCTGGACTGTGGCTTGACTTTTTTTTTTTTTTTTTTTGGCACTAATGAGTAGAAATAATATGAGCAGTGGATTGAAACCACCTATGGGCAGAAGAGGAGGATTTGTTCAAGGACTTACAGTAGGTACCGCTTTGAAAATGATATTTTTGGTCCTGTTCCAGGGATGTGATGACCAAGGACAAAGCTTTGGTGTTTCATTAAAGCATGGCTTTTTCAGGTGTTCAGGCACATGCATTTAGATTGTTGTAGTTTTAAGCATGGTTTTAACCATTGCTTTTAAAATGATTTTCACTGTTACTATGTTTAATATGTTTTAAATGTATTCAAATTAGTTATACTTTTAGTTTGAAGATGTTTCAAATTGTTTATATTATATGCCAGCCTGAGGTCCTGTGGCAAAGGGTAGAATAGAAGTGTTCAAACACAGCTTGCAATCCTATGCTTTGGTATACCTGGCAGTATATCATCTGGTTCCACCAACTTCTGTTCACTCAAGGGGACTTTGATCTCTATAGACATGCAAAACCAGTAATTACCCCCAAAGTGAAGGAAATATGTCTTGCTCTCACTTTGTACTTTAAAATCAAAGGCCAAGTTTACAAGATCACCTTAAAAATATAAACCAAAGGAAACTAAATAGTACATAGCTATATAGAATTGTTTCATTGTGTCATCAGCTAATCTGATCTCCAATAAATCTTTGAAAATCCTAATACCCACCATCATTAAAGTAGCACCTCTGAGTGCTGAAAGTTCTTCATTTACATTTTCTCAGTGTTCCATAAAACAATATCATAAATTAGAGACATGGACCATGTGGGCCTCCATGTGTTCCTGGAACACAGAACCTACCATTCTCCACCAGTAGCTATTCTGCATCAAGCTCATGGAAGCTGCAGTCCAATAATATCCGGATGGTAAATATTCCCTGCTTGTGCTGTAAAGTAAACTAGTGTCATAATCTCTTTATTTCAGATGCTGACTGAGGAATAATGAAACTGAGGCCATTTCCGCATGTGGTGATGGAATCGCCCCGGTCCGGTACTTACTGGACTTCTTGGCTTAAGTGGTTCTAAATAAATATTGAAAACTCTCAGCCTTTTATACAAAAGGGGTGTTATAAGGGGGAAGACAGAGCTATGTAGTTAAGAAAGGGTACAATATCAGATTGGGAACCACCACACCAAGCTGGAAGAAGTAAGGGCCTGTCACAGTCTTACTTGCTTGTTCAAGACCATATGATCACCAGATACCTTGAATTATAGCAGGAGTAACAATGCAATGAGAAAAGCCATTCCCACCAACTTCCACTGGAAATACTGTGAAAATTGTAGCTAAGTTCAGAGGGACTGGAACATCTGAGCTGAACAGCAGGTGACATCATTGCCCCTCCTAACAGTAAAAACATGTCAACTTTATGAGCCCTGGATCCACTATACCATTACCTAAGGAGACAATTCCAGGCAGGCTAGGCAATGCTGGACTAACCTGCCGTGGCATTCATCGAGCATTATATTGTGCCAATATACAGGCATAACTTAGTATAACAAAGCCTCTGACAAAGAAGCTCCCTTTTACAAAGGCACTTCCTGCCTGTCTCCAGCCTCTCTTCCTTCTTTGTTCCCTGTCTAGCTGGAAGATGGTGGAGGTTGGTTTGTTTGCTTTTGTTTTGGGCTGTATTAGCACTTAGAGGGTGGTGAAGAAGGGCTGGAGAAACATATATTTTCAAGGTCAGGATGGAGCAGCATATCTGTAGTAAAAACTGCCAACAACTTTGAGCTAGGAAAGAGCAGGATCCTTCTGTTTCAGATTTTATTGTAGCCCTGTGTGCCTGCCTACGACAGGCAAAGTAAACAGTAGCTGCCTCTAGACTGCTTACCGAGCATGTGTGAACAGCAAAACAGGTGAGGGAGAAAATATAAGGCTGCCTAAGCAGTAACCCGGAGCATGTTAAAACAGAAGCCATTTCCGCACGGGGTAATAAAAAGTGCATCCTCCACGGAGGACATCTGCACCTTGGAGCAGACTGTGTCCAGACTACTTACTGTAGATCCTCACCTCAGTCTGCTCCGGAATGACCCCAAGTGGTCCTCCAGCGTGCTTTTGAAAGATCTGATTTTTCCGGTCTTTCAAAAGCCCGGAGTGCGCCACTGCGTGCCTGTTCTCCGGTGCAGATTCGCAGGCTCGCACCAATGTGAGCCTGCAATCTGCGGAGGGTGAGCTTTAGGCTGGTGAGCTTCAGCAGTTGGTTGGGACCTACAACCAACCGGAAGCCGCCATTTTGGATGCCAGAGCAGTGCGGATCTATGACCACGCACTGTTCCAGAGTAGCCTGGACCAGACTGGGGAGCCAGAAGATCCGGTAAGTAGTAGCACGGGGCGATTCCCTCGCTCCGTGCGGAAATGGCCAGAGGCAGAGAGAGAGAACTATAGAAAATAAAAATTCATAGGATCACAGAATCCCAGCACTGAAAGAGACACAAGAGCCATCGAATCCAACTCCATGCTATGCAGGAATGCACAATCAAAGCATTCCTGACAGACGGACATCCAGCCCATGTTCAAAAAACTCCAGAGAAGGAGACTCCACCACACTCCGAGGCAGTATATCCCACTATAAACTGCTCTTAGCATTAGGAAGTTCTTCTTTATGTTTAGGTGGAATCTCTTTTCCTGCAGTTTGAAGCCATTGCTCCCTGTCCTAGTTTCAGGAGCAGCAGGAAAGAAATTTACTCCATCTTCCATATGATATTCCTTCAAATATTTAAACACAGTTATCCTGTCACCTCTTAACTGTCTCTTCTCCAAGTAAAAAATACCCAGTTCTCTAAGCTGCTCCTCGTAGGGCATGGTTTCCAGGGCTTTTACCATTTTGGTCACCCTCCTCTGGACACATTCCAGCTTGTCAATATCCTTCGTGAACTGTGGTGCCCAGAACTGTTCACCATCTTCAATGTGGGGGTCTCACCGAAGCAGAATAGATTGGTGCTATTACTTTCTTTGGCCTAGACATCATACTTCTATTGATACAGTCTATAATCGCATTGAATCTTTTAGTTGCCACATCACACTGCTGATTCATGTTCAGTTTGTGATCTAGACCCTTTCTGCACCTTACACTTTCGCGGTCCTGGGGTACAGGGCTCACGCGAGCAACCTCTGGAGGAAGGCTCTCACTTCCCTGCCTGTTCAGCTCCACACAAGCTTCCTGCTTGCGCGAAAGCCCCACCCCTTCCTTTCGCAGCACAACCTAGGACCTCTCCCAGCCTGCACTGTATAGGAAGTGCGACCGGCCCGGTTCCTGAGGCTCCACACGCCAGGTAAGTGTGCACGGGGCCCTGGAGCGATGTGCAATCGCACAGCATTTTCAGCTCCAAGCCAAAAATGAAAAAATGTGTGCGTGATCCATTTCAGGCCCTTGAGCATTGTGCAATGTGAGTGTTTAGTGTGGACCGCCCCTCACATGTGCACAACACTCAAGGAGCCCTTTCTCATCAGAAATGCTGTGCGAAAAGGGCCCATGTAAGACTCCTTTTCAAAGGTACTGTGATCGAGCCAGCTGTTAACCATCCTATATCTGTTCATTTCATTTTTTCTGCCCAAGTGTAACAACCTTACTCTTCTCCCTGTTGAAATTCATTTTGTTAGCTTTGGCAGAGCTCTCTAATCTGTTAAGGTCAATTTGAATTCTGATCCTGTCCTTTGAGGTGTTATTTATTCCCTCCTAACTTAGTGTCATCTGCAAGTTTGAAAGAATGCCCTCTATTCTCTCATCCAAGTCATTGATAAAGATGTTGAACAACACTGGGCCCAGGACAGAACCCTGTGGAACCCCACTAGCCACTTCTCTCCAGTATGAAGAGGAGCCATTGGTGAGTACCCTTTGGGTTTTAGTCAGTTAACCAATTACAAGTCCAACTGACAGTAGCCGACATTTAACTAGCTTGTTTGCAAGAATATCATGGGGGCCCTTGTCAAAGGCTTTACTAAAATCAAGATATGTTGAATCCACAGCATTCCCTTCATCTACCAAGCTTTTAACTTTATTAAAGAAAAAAAGGAAGGAAGGAAGGAAGGAAGGAAGGAAGGAAGGAAGGAAGGAAGATCAGATTAGTCTGGCCTGACTTCTTTTTGAGAAACCCATGTTGATTTTTAATGACCATGGCACTCCTTTCAAAGTGCTTACAGACTGTCTGTTTCATGTTCTGCTCCAGAATCTTTCCTGCTATTGATGTCAGATTGAATCAGTGGTAATTGATGGGTCCTCCTTCCCCCATCCCCTTTTTGAATATGGGGACCATATTTGCCTTCCTCCAGTCTGTTGGGACTTTTCGTGTTATCCAGGAATTCTCAAAGATTATTGCCAGTGGTTCTGAGATTACCCCTGCCAGTTCTTTTAATAGTATAGTATAGTCTAGTATAGTGTAGTTCATCTAGCTCTGGAGACTGGGGCCGGCCCCTCCCAAAACTGCAAACTCCAGGATTCCATAGGATGTTGAAAGTGGAATAATAGCGCTATAACAGTCTAGTGTGGAAATGGCCTTGAATTTATATAGAGTAGCCAGGTATTCCTCTCCTATCTCTTTAGCTATACTGTGCTGCATTTTCCCTAGCACATCATCTGCTCCATTTCCCACAGGCTGAGCACTGTTTTCCTTTCGGGCAAAGGCAGAGGCAAAGAAGGTGTTCAGTAGTTCTACCTTTTCTCTGTCCCATTAGCATTTCACCATCTCCTCTATGCAATGGCCCTGCCATTTCCTAGCTCTTTCTCTTGCTATAGACATAACCGAAAAAAGGCCTGTTTATTGGTCTAATCTCTCTAGCAAACGTGAGCTCATTCTGCATTTTAGCTTTAGCTTTTCTGACCAGCTCCATACACTTGTTAGCTATTTGTTGAATTCCTCTTTGGTGATTTCCCCCTTTACTCCATTTTCCCCCTTTTAAAGCTTAAATCAGTTGAAAGTTCTTTAGACTTCCATCTCAGATTTAGATACCTTCTGTTTCAACTCCTCATTGGAATTATTAGAAAGGTGGAAGCTAATGAAAGAAAAAAAATCCTTGGATGCTTTTTGGAAGAAGACTTCAGATGGTCTTTAAGAGGCTCAAAATGTTTTTGCTCACTTATGCAAAGCTTATCTGACCTGGTTGTTTCATTTCACATGTGCATATTGCCAGTTTTGTCTAAATGGGGCGGGGGGAGGAAGTTTGCTGAAAAATTATTGAACTGTTCTATTTTCTGTGGTGTAGGAAACTACCGTATCCCTATTCTTTCCATTCCATCTTATTTCTGTCTCCAGTACTTCATTAACTATAATGCACTGCATAGGACAACAGAAAGTGAAAATACCATCTACCATAGCTCAATGGGTATTCTGTGCTTTTCAAGAGTAAGCAGCTGGGAAGAACAATTCATTGTACTTGGCTTTGCAAGATTCCTTTTGAAATGGAATTCTAGCATCTTTGAATATTTTTGCCTGTAACACAATTTTGTAATATCTCTATGTTACCATCACCACACACACAGTTTCCTCCAATGTATATTTTCATATAAACAGTTTCCTCCAACGAAGTTAGTCAAAGTGGATAGTTGCTTTGTAAGAGCACTGGTGCTGTGCTGTTCAGACAGACTGATCCTGCTGTTTGCTGTTTAACAGAGTTCACTGTAGTGAGCAACAGCCGCAGCCCCACCTGGTGTGCTGCCCTGAGCCTCCCAGCAATCCTTACGTTTCATTAGCCACCATGAACTGGTCTCCAATCACCTTAAATCAAGATCTAACTATATATAAGTAACACTGCATTATTAATTGTATATATACTATGATACCTTTTGAGGCCACTGTGCATTTTTGTCTAGATTGTTTATCAAGAAGGTTCCTGGCTCTCTGGCCAGGTGATATACTACTGAATGGGGGGAAAAAAATACCAAAAAAAAGCAGAGATGGCATTCACCAAATGATGCATAACAGCAATAAACCGAATTAAACAGAAAATCTGCAACTGCATGTAACCTTCAGCTTGCCAAGACAAAGGGACAAATATTTGAGAGTAACCCTTTAGACTAGAAGGACCATAAAATAATCATAAGCCCAACTTGGGTTTAATACAGTCTCACATAATTGTTTGCCTTTCCTGCTATTTCTCACTAGCATAAAAAAAAAAAAGCTACTGAAAAAGAACAAAACTATTCAGACTCTTCATCTGCCTCCTGGTTTTGCTCTCAAGGCTGACTGATGTATTTTCAAACAGAAACAAAGAAAAACCATACCTTCTATTGTTAACACTGGAACTTGCAAAGCAGGTTGCCAGAAATAAAAGAGACATGTGGATGAGACATTCATAAATAAGCAGTTATACTGTGCCCACAAAGCATATGGATTAGCTGACGTTATTGCTGGAAGCCAATGTGAGTCTGCACACAAACAGAGGCTTATGCATTAAGGAGAGCACTGCTAAATTCTGTTAGGGATGAACAACCCCGTCTTTCATTTTAAAAAGCAAGTTACACATTAGAATCAATTCCATCATCACATGAGGTACTTTGATGGAGATATGAATCTTAAAAAAACAAGTACAGCAAACATATGGTCTTCTATTAAAACGTCCTCTATTAAGATTAAGCAAGATTTAGGCCTTTTCTGCACCCTACATTTGCCTGAAGTTGTCCAGTGGGGATCCCAGCAGCAGCTGTGCTGGGAGGGGAGCGCAACAGAAGCACTCCCTCCACTGGCAGGCTCCCTGCAGAAGGGAGTGCGATGGCCACGCCTCTTCCTTCTGCAGTGCAGCCACATACTTTCCCAGGCTGCACTGGGGCAGGAAGCACAGCCATTGCGCTTATGCAGCTTCCACAGGAAAGGTAAGTCTGGGACGGTGGCACAATTGTGTGTCATTGATGGGGAAAACCCATCAATAATTAATCTATGATCGTGCCACATGGGGACAAGAGACTGATGGGACCATGATGACATCATGCAGAAGTGTTGTCACAGTCTTGTCCTTCTCCCATTCCCATTGTGGAATGGGAGGATGCTGTGGAAAGGGCCTTAGAGGACAGAGCAACTTTCTATGAGAGCTAGATGAAGACATTTTGCTGTATGAGTCAAAGATCACAATAGACACTATACCCATTCCATACACAAATTCTGACTGGTGCTTGAATAGTTCGTCAAGATCAGTGATGGCACCCTCCACTGCATGGGAGGGTAATAGGCTAGGTTATGGAGCAGAGGAAAGAACACATGACAAACAGCTTCCCTGTGTCCTACAACACCATGCTGGCACTTCTCAGTACATATTGCCTGAAGTGACCACTTCATTCTGCCTAACGTTAGGGACAACCTTATATCCACATTTGTATCACAATCAATGGATCCATTTTTCTATATACAACACTTGTGTAGATGACTCTGTGGCTCTCAACAACCACCTTGATACTGTCTGGTATAGGCAGATGAACCCACAGAAAGCAATACAGATAAGTCCAGGCAGAACCAGCAAACAAAGCAAAGCTCCAGGGACAGGAGGCAGTCTCAGTTACAAGGCGCCATCTGAGCCAAGAGGACCATTTGAAGGAAGTGGGGATAATGTTAAGTGCCGGACCAGTAAGTTGATAGGACAGAAGAACAGAGAAATCAATAAGAGGAGACACACAGAAAAGACAAGAGCTGGAAATGCAGGACCAGATTGTTGGTAAGGCAATAAACTAAGTTAGGTCTAAGTTAGAATCCAAGTGAGGAGAACACCATACACTGTGAAGAAACACCAGAAGAAACACCTAGTCAAAACATTTTGTTGTCTGAGGAGGAAGGAGAGGATAGTGCCAATTTCCATTTTGTGCACAAAGGACAAATAGGCAAGTTGAATTTTTCTCCAACAACAGCATTAGGACAGCACCCTCAGTCACATTCAAAGGCCACTGGGGAATTTGAGGACTTCAAGACAATTCATGTGGCTCATAGTCATCTCCTCTAAAACCCTCGTGCCACCTTCCAGTCCAGTATAGTGATCTGAGCATTGGACTATAACTCTGGAGACCAGGGTTTGAATTCCTGCTTAGGCATGGAAATCCACTGGGTGACCTTAGACAAGTCACAATTTCTCAGCCTCAGATGAATGCAAAGACAAATTCCCTCTGAACAAAAAAGCCCCATGATAGTGTCTCCTTAGAGTCACTTGAAGGCACACAACAGTAACAACAATAGCATTCCTTTTATTATTCTTTCCAGTAGCTTTGAGTGCCTTACTGCAAGTGCCACTCATAAATAAATTGAAAGTTTTCTGGTAGCAGTCCTGACAACTAATACACCAGCGGAACCCCAGATGTTTTTTCCCCCACATATGGAAACTGGAGACATTGATGTGTGCTCATTTTCTGTATGTGGTGGGATCTGTATGACATTGTCCCACATCATTTTCCAAATCTTTATAGTTCAGTCCATTAAATTCCTGGTACAGAACTGGAAGGGTGATCAAATATTATTCATTCAACCCAATATTAAATTCTACTTTTTCACTAGAAATGATTTTGTGAATTGCCCCAAGGAGCTAGATGATGATGGTGATGTAGATGATAATGGTGATGTAGATGATAATGATGATGAAAATGCTATGGTTGAATTAAGCTATTTTCATTTGTATATAGCTTGACACTGTCATGAGCAACAGCATTTGCCTATATCTAATTTCAGTAATATTAAGAAAATTGTGGAGGCACCAGCACTTGTAACTGACAAAACTAAGCTATGGAATCAAATTATAGCTTGAGGCAGAGGCGAACTTGACAAAGCAATATAACTCTCTTCCGTCCTTAAAGTAAAACAACTTGGAGAGAAGCCATTTTACCATTCTTACAGCCTGATTTACAACCACTCCTTCTAGTGTTCTTAAATTCTGGTTTTAAAACCCCCATAAGATCTGAAAATTTAAAACTTTGTTTGAATATCTTTTGTGCTGCTGAGACTCCGACTGCACTGTTTGTTTGTTTAGTTTTGCTATTAGATTTCTATGTTGGATCTCATACTTTGGCTTTATGGTTCTAATCTATTTTATTACTGCAAGCCACCCAGATAACTTTGTGATATGTGAGGGTTTGTGATGTGGGGTTTCTGCTAGCTGAAGGAATGCAGGCAGATAGGCAGATGGATAGGTGCGTTGGTGTATTCAGTTGGTGAGTTTATCAGGACTGTAGGGGAAACAAGACCATAAAGAAAAACAAGAAACATGCTTGGGGATTCTCAGGATTTGCAAAGGACAAAGTCCTCCACTGAAACAACTCACTGGGAATGAAGAATGCCCAGTGAGTACAGACTACTGTTTATCTGTCGTGGCAGGAGAAGAACAAACAAAGAAAAGATGGGCATAGAATTGAACTATTCCAGAGCAGGGCATGGCTGTTTGGCTGGATCCCTAAACAGGAGCACATCATTGCACTATTTCACTGCAGCTCCCAATTGCATAGTTAAAACTTAAAGCATTTGGAATCAATCCAGTTTAGTTCCACTGACCTCAGCAGAACTAAAGAAAAGTATTAAGTATTAAGCTTGGACAGTGAGCCTTTTAGGCAGGGACAGAATCCCAAATATTATTTGCAGTACCCAATACACTGTTGGTGTCAAATAAACCTTAAATGATAGCAGTAGAGGTTTTTACAGTAAAAAATATGGATTTTTCCCCTTCTTTTATTAGAACTTTCATGTATATGATGCCATGATGTAAGCCACTTTGAGAATTCCTGGCAATAGAACATAGACTCTCCAAGTGTTTCATACTAATCCCAGAGCCCGAGAATCTATATTTATTTCTAACATAACAGTAATTTCCCCTCCCCCACCAAAAAAAGCATGAAAAACTCACTTCAGCATTGCAATAAGTCCCTACTTCTAAAAACAACAACACGGCATAAAAAATAATAGAAAACTAGAAAAAAAACTTCATGTACAAAACAGCAACTGTCACTCACTGAAAAAAATCCTGAAATAGATACACATCTTCCAGTTTTCAAAAATTCATGGGCAATCATGGTGGGCCTAGTCAGAAACAGGTTTTTTAAAACCTATTGTTCCTTTCAATGAGGCACCTGGAATAGGTTCTGGAAGGATGGGGGATTTTGTTGGAAAACAGAGCTCCTTAAGAACAAACAAGGACTTAGCACATATCCTACCAATAACTGGAAATTTCAGCAGGTTCGAAACATGACACCCAGAATGCCCACTGGGGCCAGTTACAGGGAGCACATAACTCCCTTGTCAAAACAGCTTCACTGGCTACCTGTTCATTTCCTGGCAGAATTCAAAGTGCTGGTCATGACCTATAAAGCCCTATACAGCTTAGGTCTGGACTATTTGGAAGACTGTATCTCCCTGTACAAACCTGCTAGAACCCTAAGATCTGCAGGTGAAGGCTTTCTCTTGGTCCCACCACTATCTCAGGTTCACCTGGTGAGGCCAAAAGTAAGAGACTTCAGTGGCTGCTCCCACCCTGTTGAACACTCTTCCACAGTAAGCTAAGCTGGCCACCTCCCTGCTCTTCTTTCACCAGCAGACAAAACCATTTCTCTTTAAACAGGCTTTTATGTGATCTGGGAAACTTATTTATTTATTTATTTATTAACCTGTTTTTAAAACTGTATATTGCTATAGGGTTTTACAATTTCACATGTTTCTAACATTTTTAATTGTTGTAAATGTTTTTACTGTTTTTAACATTTTTGGAAGCTGCCTTGGGTCCCATTCTGGGAGAAAAAGCAGCATACATATAATTTGTTACTGTGGTCCAGGCCTACCTGGAGATAGCACTCAATATTGCTTTGATATCAAACCATTCGGCTTTCCTTTGCCACCCCGCTCCATGTGTTTGCGAGGCCTCTGGGCAAGCACATAAACAGGCACAGCCGATAATTGCTGGAAATTCCATTCTCCACCCAGGCAGGCCAGACAGAGCCAGTTCATCACTTCAGGGACCTCTCCGGCAAACACCTCATTGCTTATGCTCAATACTAACAAAGGCTCCCTGCCCCGAGCAGGTAACCTGACAAAGCTGTATTAAGCGCTCGGCATTTGCATACTGGCTACGCTATTGTTAGTCAATCATGCTAAATTCTGACCTTTCCAAGGCTTTGTCCCACTCCTAAAACTCATTGTTCTCACCGAGTAAGGTATGGCCTGCAGTCACAATTCACCCTATAAAAACCCCTGATTCCGAAACCCTCCTCAGATCACTCCTGAGTTCCAGACTGCCTTGCTGCCGCTTTGCCTGGTGAGCCTTCCCCTTAGTTCCAGTAACTGAGCCCGCTCAACCCGGGATCACTTCCAAGTTCCAGGCAGCCTTGCTACTGCTTTGTTTGGTGAGCTCCCCTCGGCGAACCGCGCTGAGCTTCTTCCCTGCACCCTAACGTTGCTCTCAAGCTCCAGGACTACGAGACAGGTGTTGTATCACCCACTTCCCTCTAAAAATCCCTATTTCAAGTCTAGTTAGCTGTGTGACTGTGGTGTCTTTAATATTTGTCTGTATTTAATAAAACATCAATTTTATTACTTTAAACTGTCTGACTGCTTGACTGACCTAACCCCGTAGGCGCTGGGTTGCAAGATCCTGCTAAGTTACCCTGCCTCTCGCTAGCTTTAGTGAGTGCTCCAGTTAATTTTCCCCAAGCTGTTGTTGTTGTTTGGTTATTTGGGCGCCCCTCCCGGGACCCCCAGAGATCAGGGTAACAATTTAATTAATTAATTAATCCTACATGTAGATATTTTAGATTCTTCATTAATAAGGTATAAGATAGTCAGGATTATGTCTCCAGTAAGTATATGATTGAAGCATGGTTCAGATATATAATTAATGTCCTTACCTTATATTTATTTATTCCATTATTAATTTCTTTTCAACTAGCCTACTCCAGTCCATGGAGTCAGGCGAGGTAACAACATGCAAATCATTCCGTGCACTGTGATCCCTACTCAACTCCTGGCCATCATGAGGCTTGATTTTGAATTTTTTTTAAAAGGCATTGCATCATTTCAGCAAAATGTACAGGTCTGAATTTGACATGTGTGCACAGGATGACAGTTCATAAGTTGAAAGAGGGCCTCTAGAACAACACTTCATCAGTCCTAGTGCGCTTAGTTTCATGGCTGGAAGATATACTTCAAAGAGCATTCAAGGTTGTACATAAAGGTCAAGGTGAAACTTAGGAATGGAGGTGGTGTCTTAGGCTTTGGGAACTTCAGCTCCTAGAGGCCCCCAAGAACAGAGCCAATGGTAAGGGGCCACGGGAGTTACAGTCCAAAACCTCTGGAGGCCAAGGCTACTCCTTTCATTACTAGCACCTTATGCTGAAGACAGAAGAGAAGCGAGAGTCAGTGCACAGACTAGAAAACTAGAATATGATTCTTATTGATATTCTCATGCTTATGTTAGACTGTAGCTGAGGTCTTAGGCTATTTCAGAGAATAAAATAAAAGAAAATACATATTAACTCTAACTACATCGTAAGCACACAATATGTGTAATCTTAATGCTTATTTTCCCTTCTAACAATAATAAATAACAGGATAAAACATAAGCTCACTCATATGCAGCAACTTATATTTTTGTAAGGAAATTCAATCTCTTTTTTTCCCCTCTCTCTCTCTAGTTATTTTATTATCCATATAAACTATACCACAACCAATTTAGCCCAGAGTTCTGGAACTCTCCCAGATTAGCTTGGAGCATACTGTACATGTTAAAGGAAAGGAGGAGAGGAGTGGGGAAGAAGGAGGGGGACCACCATCTGAAACTCATTAATCAATTAGCATTTTTAAGGGCTTACATCAAAATGTGATCTATTCTGATAAAGTAAACTCTGATTCACAAGCAGCCTTTTTCCTTTGTGTTATGAATACATTTTAGACAAAGTGCACGGGGTGCTTTAAATGTAGGAGGACAGGAACCTGGCACATGTCTGTGCACCGATGGTTAATCCTTCTGCAAGTCTGTTGAGTTGGAAGCCAGCACAAAATGAAATTAGCAAATTCATATTCATCTTTTTTTGCAGGTGGTCATTAACAGGGCAATTCTATGCATGTCCACTCACAAGAAGGCTGCACTGAGTTCAATGGAGCTTACTCTCAAGTAAATAAGGATTGATAAAGACTGCAGCCAAAAAGCCTGAGAAATTCCAGATCTTTATCCTCCTCCTCCAGAGGTCTTACTGCAATCAGTTAAAGACAGAATTGCTTGAGGAAGGACTCTGTGTGGATCAGGGCCTCCCGTTACCTGTCCTGCTGAACACAGTTTTCAAACACTTTTTTCTTCCTTTTTAAAGTCTGTCAGGACTATTTGTTAGGGGTGAGTAGGGAAGTCAAAGTCAAGCCCAGTGTGGGGGCTCAGTTTGACAGCTGAGATGGTGATAGGGAAACAGCCACAGTGAGTGAGAAGGCAAGGCAAAGTCAATACAGAGTTTAGAAGTCAGTGTGCCTGACCCTTCCCCCTGCCCCCCAAAAAGGGAGAAATGGATGCCTTATGTGTTGTCTGTGTGAAGTATATGTGCATTTGTAACTTCAATGCTAAGCAGATTTTGTCTGTGCATTCTATGTGGACTGTGTATGTGTCTTCTGTGTGGGGTATGCCTATGTTTGTAAAGGATGGGAGTTGTGTCTGTCTGCATATGCACACATTGACTGATTGATTGTTGATTTATATCACCCCTTTCTCCTGATGTGGGGCCCAAGGCAATTTACACCATGGTCTCTGTACAGGGATTGTGTTTATAACAGTGTATATTTCTTCTCTAGGGTGAAGGTTTGTGTGTGAATGGGTGTTTTGTGTGTTTTTTTTCTGTGTGAGGTGAGTTTTCAAGTTACTTGCCTTTTAGTCTCAAGAAGACAGGCAAAATGAACATTTTTTGACCAGTCCACCCATTTTGTGAATAGGCCTGCTTCACCTGGATGCCATTTTGTGATGGTGACCGCAAAGATTTCTCAATTCTGATAGGCTGGGTACCTTTTGTACAGTGACTGGCAAATCTGCAGTATCTACTTTGTTTCTATTAAATCCTTGAAATCTACCCCTTTGAGCCTGGTTCAAGAACATATACTTGGAGTTAAAGAACTCTCAGCCCAGTTCATCCACTCCTGGCTACCCAAGCTTTCTTTATTTGAGTAGGATGACTCAGGGTGGAGAATCATTTTGTTATAGTCATTGTAGAACAGCCAGGAGTCCTTGCCAATCTATGGAAAATCACTCAGACCCAACAATAAATCCAGATCTACTTTCTATCCACCCTTGTGTTAATATAATGATGAAGAACTGTCTGTCACTCTATGCATAATATTCCAAATCTCTATGCACAATTTTCCAATTCTATTCCCTGGTCACTTTTTTTTTCTTTTTCCAAAAAGACAACTGTTGTAACCTCTCCGTACAGGCCACAGGCACTTTGATCATTCTAACTTGTCTGTTTCTTTACTACTGCATTCAGAAGCCCTGGGCCATGTAAGAGGAAGCCAGAAGTGCACTTGACACATTCCTAGATTTGTCAATGTCATTGGCAGATGGGGTGACACTGTAATGACAGAAGCAGTGCCAATATGGTCCGGCAGGCTTCATATTAAACAGTTATAGCACTAAGATTCCACTTTAACTGTCCTGGCTGCATCAGATGGAATCCTGGAGATTGAAGTTTGCATAGGCTCTCTCTGGCTGAGAATTCTACACACCCTCTGATAAACTGCAAATTCCAGGGTTCCATAGAACTAACCATGGCAGTTAAAGTGGAATCATAAAAATGTAACTATGCAGTGGGAAAAGGTCCTAAGGCCATGTAACATTACCAGGGGATGTATCCATACAACACACTTTGTTCCCATTTTAAGTGCCATGGCTTCATCATGGAATCCTAAGATTTGTAGTTTAACGAGATATATGGGATTCACTGGTAGGCAGCCCACTCTCCAGGACAGACCTCTGAGTGCCTCAATCAATTACTTATCCTAGGATTCCATAGGATGGAGCCGGGGGGGGGGAATCAAAGGGGTGTAACTGTGCAGTGTTGGATATACCCACAGCTAAGACAAGAAATGCATTCTTTCCCATGAGCCTAAAGCTGAGGTGATCAATTGCAATGGGTCCAGGGGTGAATTTTCTTCTCCTGCAACCCTACAGGGCATCATAAGGATTGTCAATAATCCCAGGAGGAACCCAGAAGCGGGCAGAAGTTGTCTTCTGGTTTTGAAAAACAGCTATCTATGGAAGGCTGTTCCTTGCAGCTTCCAGCTCTGGCAGACAAAAGGGCAGCCTGGTGTGACCCCAGGGATCAAGGGTTGCAAAACAGCCTTGGGAGCTGCCCTTTGTCCTCCCCGCCCAAAGGTAACACTACAAGAGGAGCCCAAATATATACTGTCACTGGAATGAAAACTGGAGGTGACTCCTGTACCTTTAACCCTTGTCTAGAAGAGGGAATTTCAGCAGGTGTTGCTTGTCATGCAACCAGGTAACTAGCAACACCTGGTGAAATTCCCTTTTCTTTCACAGCCATCATAGGTCCAGGAGCCGCCTCCAGTTTTCACTCTGGCAACTCTACTGGAGGGGACACATTGCTTGGCAGTGTTGAAAGGGCACTCTTCGCACGTTCGTAAACCTCTTATTGTTCAGAGATTAACTCCAGCATGAAAAAAAAAAAAACATCCTGGGGAGGAAACCATGCTCCTCTTAAGAGCCCCTAGGCCTTCCTACAGACTTCGCCTTTGGAAACTTTCCATCTGGCCATTCACTGCAAAAGGGTCGCTTTTTTGTTTTCCTCCGCAAACTCCTTTATTAGCCTATCAGACATCCAAACTCCCTTCTGCAGAGAGAGCCTGCGACTTCCCCCCCCGCCCCACCGCTTCCCTCCTCGGATCCATCGCTCGCCCGGCTGGCGAGAAGCCCTTGGCAAGGAGGAACTAAACGCAGCTCGACCCTCCTGATCCATGGTCTCTCGCCCCCTTGCAAGAAAAAGGAGCGGGGAGGGGGATCCGCCTGGCAGAAGTTCAGCTAATATCCCCCGGGATCCCAGCCAGGCCGCCCTCTCGCCCCGCTCCTAAAAGCCATGACGCTTGGCACAGCGTGGCTCCCGCTGGGCAGTGGAAGGCCTGAAAGGTCCCTCCCGAAACTGCAAACCCCAGGATTCCGTAGGAGGTTGAAAGTGGAATCATCGCGCTATAACAATCTAGTGCGGAAATAAGGTCCAAGAGTTGATGCGTTTGGAGAGGAGCGGGAGGGAAAATGTCTCCCCGTCCGCACCTCTCCTCCACCGCTTCAGATCGCGGTCTTTACTGCAAAGCGGTCCCCTCCAGCAGTAGCTGAGCGCCCAGCTGCCTGGGAGGTGGGGAAAACCCGCAATGCGACGGAGAAACAGGAGCAGGAAGGAGGTTTTCTCCGTCTATCCCGTTCAGTCGCGGAAGGGGCTGAACCCTCCATGGCGAGGGTTTCTCCACCGATCCCTTTCCTTCCTCCCCTGCCCCCCATTCTCTAGCTGGCTCTAGAAAAGGAGCGCGCTGCGATCCTTTCTCCCAAGGACCCACCAGCGCGGGGGAGGGGGAGAGCCGTCCGAAGAAGCCCGGCGGTAACCCGATCCCTGCAAAAAAACAACCAAAGAGCGCGCCTGTCTCGTTCTCCTGTCTGCCTGTCTCTCTCTCACCTCTTCCAGGAACTGGGGAAGGGGGCGCGCGGGGGAATAGAGGAGGGAGGGGGGCGGCTGTTGAAAATGGGGAGGAGGCCGATGCCTCTCCGGGCGCCCTCCCCTCGGTTTGGCCAGAGTTAACCTCAAGCTCTGCAGTGAAGCGAGTGAAACGGGCGACCCAGCTCGTCCTCCCCGCATGCCCACGCACCCACCCACGCGGATCTCCCCCTGCGGGTATTTTCAGAGAACAATGCAAAAAGAAAAAGAACGAGGGAGGAAAGTACCAAACCATATATTGTTATAGGTATATAAAAGACATCACATTATGTGCTCCGTATAGCGCTGGACTCACGAAGCAGGAGAAAGCGGCGTCTCATGCGCTGTATTTGTTCACATTTCTTGTGTTCATTTTTCTCCCCCTTTGGAGATCCACTTTCTTAGAGGCAGTGGGCGATCATACCAAACTAAATGAAAGGGCAAGCCGATGCCGTCCGCGGCTACCTGATATCCTATACGCACCCCATGGGTAGTGTTATATCCTAATGACCGTTTCCGCACTACACTGTTATAGTGCTATGATTCCACATTCAACATCCGATGGAATCCTGGGGTTTGCAGTTTAGGGAGAGGTATTTCGAATTCTCAGCCACAGAGCTCTGTGGCTTCAGTAAATTCCAAACCCCAGAATTCCACAGGATGTTGAAAGTGGAATAATAGCACTATAACAGTGTAGTGCAGAAATGGCCAATGATTTCTGAGGAGACACGCTTAGGATTACAATTGCCTCGTTCGCCTTTGCCTGTCCTCTTGTGACTCTAGAGACCCAGAGCGCGGCTGTTAAAAAAAATACCTCGAAGTTACTAAATCTTATCTCGGATGAAGTCTTTCGGATAACGATCTAGGAGACCCACAACAGTATTCGGGGAAACGTAGTTTCTACAATGGGGACACGAAACCTGTGGCCCTCTAAGAGGCTGCTAGACTCTAACTCCCATCATCCTTGGATACCGGTCATTCTGGCTCATGCCAATGTCGTCTGGAGTTCAAATTAATTAACATCTGGAGAGTCACAGGTTCTTGGGCACTCCGTGATTTCCAGATGTTGTGGAACACCGACTGCCATAAAGCTTCCGCACGACGCTCTTATAGCGCGATGATTCCACTTTCAACCTCCTAGGGAATCCTGGAGTTTGCAGCTTCGAGAGGGGCCAGCCGGCCCCTCTCGAAGCTGCAAACCCCAGGATTCCCTAGGAGGTTGAAAGTGGAATCATCACGCTGTAAAAGCGTCGTGCGGAAAAGGCCCCAATCGACGGAATGGCCAGAGGCCAGGGAGGACGGCAGCTGGAGTGTAGCAACATCCTAGACGGCCACGGAATCTCCACCCGTTCTAAAACAATAGGCAGCGTTATGCACATAACTTTCATGTTCCCTCTCCGTCGCAGGCACTCTCAGACCCAAACACTCCCCACTCAGGACGGAAGGGCTGCTTTGGCTCTACTGCGCCGGGGCTGCTCGAGAAGAAAAAGAGACTGCCAACATGCCGTCTCGGGGGCGGAGGCGGGCTTCGTGAAAGCGCCACATGAATGCGCAAAAGCCCTGCTGCGAGACCCGACCGAGCTCGTGGAAGGGGCGACAATAGAAAGAGCTCCGATCCCCCTCCCTCCCTGCCGCCGCAGTCCCACGCCCGCCCACGCAGACAGCAGCAGCACCCTCGGGTCCCCTTTCCTGGCCCTTCCAGCCGTCTGCGCCGGAGAGATAGCGACCGTCTCCCGGGGGGCGGACGGATCTATGGCCAAACCCAGACGCGGCCACACGCCTGGGTCTTAACCTTGCCAACCGCTGGCGCGTTTCTCTCGGCAAAGCCCTTGGCTCGTCCCTGCAAGGGCGGGCGACAACGTGCGGGGGTAGAAAGACGAGGATCCGAACATCGCTCCCTCTTCTCCACACCCTCTTCTCCGCAGACACCGAGCCGTGCGACTAACGAGGCGCCGCGGGCGCGCCCAGACCGCGACACGCGCGCACGCCCTCCCCTTGTCGAGACCCACAAAGCCAGCCAGATGTTGCGCTCACGCTGCGCAGTCCCCAGAGCGCTCCTTCCCTTGAGAGCGCGCTTAGGAGCCAGCCAGCCTTTAACGCCTGGCCTCCCTTCCCCCTTTTTCTCCCTCCCTTTGCAAAAAATTCTCACTCACTTTCTCCGCGCAATGGCCCCCCAACTCTCCTCTGCTTGCTGCCCGTCCCGCTCTCCTCGCCTGAGTAGTTCGCCAGCAGCAGGAGCAGCAGCAGCAGCAGCCGCTTTCCTGCCACTCTTCATACTTCTGATCTCTCTGTACTTGGTGCTCTCTTTGGGAAACCTGTTTTTTTTTTTTTTTTTAAACCCCGCCAGAAACAGATTTCCTACATTTCATCAGTCCACATAGACGGAACGGAAGTTTAACGCTTACTTTCAGAGCGGGGGGGGGGCGAGAGAGAGCAACGACGGCACGGCAAATACAATGGACACCGGTTTTACCCTTGAAACGCAGAGAGATTGAATTACAAACTATATTGGCTGGGAATTCGGAGGGGGGTGAGGGTGGGAAGGATCCAGCTCTTAGTTGTGCTGCTTCCAGTTTTTGGAGGAGGGAAAGTTGGCGGGGGCGAGGGGGAGAGAGGACTTTTCAAAGATAGGGGATGGGATTTATTGGAAAGGTTTAGTGACAGTATTATAGGCTGGTAAAAGGTTTCACTGGGGGACCCAAATGACCGGATTTTAGCTTTATTCTTTAGGGGTCCATGGGGTGAAAAAGCCACTTCCTCTTAAAGTCCGTGCCAAATTTCCCACTGATTTGCACAGACAACGTGAAGGGCTGATTTACTGTGGTGTTCACCTTAGAGGGCAACTTTTTGTTTCCTTTGGTTGGGAACACTGGTGCCGCACTGATCCATATTAATGTATATGCTGGTCTGGTTGTTGCCGGGAGCATTTATTGGACTGTGGACTGAAAGAGGTCAAGTTTAAGTCATCAAGTTTAAGTAATCTGAAGCCAGTCACTGTTTCTCAGCTTGACTACCTTTTGAAATTGTTGTGAAGAAAAAAAAGTGGGCAAGAGAGGCATGTTGCTACCTTGAGCTTGTGGGAAGACAAGACAAAAATGTATCTAATAAAAAGTTCTCTGTGTGTATTCCAGACATTTTGGTGCCTGAAGGAGAATATCCAAATTATACCCTCTCCGTCCGCTAATTAATATAGCAGAAGTTCTTCAGCACCAGAGTCATATGAAATGAATGCAGGTTTTGTACAGGTGAAGACTTTGTTAGATAGTGTCTCAGGGTCAGTTCTGTTTACTTCCCTCTTAGGCATTCTCATCAGCACCCAAAATCGACCACTTCACCTTCCATCATGGCAGGACTGTGTCTGTAGGTCTTATTGATTGGCTTCCATGTCTGGCTTCTTTTTGAGTCAGGGCACAAGATGCATTTCGTTCATAAAAATTAATGACTATTTTTCACACCAGCATCACTCACAAAGCCCCTTGAAGTAGATGACTGTGCTCTGAGCTCTGCAAGAACTTCAGGACAAGATCTCCCTCTCATAAAATGGCTGCCACATAAACAGTATTTGAACTTGGGGCAGTATAGGGTTTATTTATGCAGCTAAACACTTTCCATTTGCAGTTTTGTCCACTTTGTAGATTGGTTTTTCCCTGCATAGCATTCACCATGCTACCTGCAAGCTGCCAATGTGGACATTTTGTGTCACATTGGGAGAAAAAAAAAGCTTTGCAGTGATGGCTGAGTCATGTATTGGGTCACCATGCACCAAAGCTGCAAGGATATATACATACTACACCAGTGGTTCTCAACCTATGGGTCGGGACCCCTTTGGGGGTCGAATGACCCTTTCACAGGGGTCGCCTAAGACCATCGGAAAATACATATTTCTGATGGCCTTAGGCTCCATTCCCTCCTCGGTGGTGGTGCACAAGCGCGAGCCACGTGCTCGTGTCCTCCTGCACCCTGTTCAGAAAGGACTGAAATCGCTCCCCTCCTCCACTACCGGGAGAACCTCCCATCTGACGGGCCAGCTTGGGAGGGCGGCAGCAGCACGGGGGGCAGGCCCCCTCCTTGCCACGGCCCCTGCCCCACTCGTGATGGAAGGGGGTGATGCGGCAAGGCTGGGGGGCTGCAAGGCGGCACTTTTCTGGGGGGGCGAGCTGCAGCCGGCGCAAAAGACAAAGGCGCCGGGATTCCTCCTCCCCCCGGCCAGGGTTGACGCTCTGGAAACTTTTCCCACACTGCCCCCCCCGAGCGGAAATGAGAGCGAAGCAGAAGCAGAGTCCGGGATGGGGTTTCTCAGAGTTTTTCCCGGGGAGACGCGCGGTTCCTCTTTCCCTCCCTGCCCCCCCGTTCCTGGCTGGCGAGGCGGCCTTTGCCGGGGGGAGGCATTGTAAATAATAAATAAATAATTTTATGGTTGGGGGTCACCACAACATGAGGAACTGTATTAAAGGGTCGCAGCATTAGGAAGGTTGAGAACCACTGTACTACACAATTACAGTATAGCAATTTGATACCACTTTTCCCAAGGAATCCTGAAATGTATGGTTTGGTGAGGTCCTTGGAATTCTCTAGTGCACTTCTCTAAGCTTCAGCCTTTGACATCTTTGGTTGAGAAATCTAGGTACCATAGAAACTTCAAATCCCATAGAAATCCCAAGAAACTTCAAATCCCATAGTTCCATAAGATGGGGCCCTAACAGTTAAAATGGTATCGAAGTGCTATAGCTGCGTCATGTGGATACATTGTGTACACTTGGGCCCTTTCCACAGGACAATGCTCTCGCACATGGTCCTGTGTCAATCCTTGCAATGCCTCTGCCAGGATGGGAGCGTGTCCCCAGCACTCCTCTCTGCGCCCTACCAGGTGCCTGTGAAAAGGAGTGCGAGGGACATGCCTCTTTCTTCCACACTGCAGCTGACCTTTTCCCCATGCTGCAGTGGGGAAGGAAGTGTGTGATTGTGCTTCAGGCCCTTCTGCCTGGCCAGCTGTGATGGAAGGCTTATGCAGTGGGGGTCACTGACAGGTTTTCCATCAATTATATACCCCATGATTGCACCAGCTAGTGATGTGAGAAGGGAAGGACCATGACGACATCATACAGAAGTATCATTGTGGCCCCACTGTGTCCCTATGCCAGGAGGATGCCTTCCTATGGAAAGGGCTTTGGTTTACACCACAAAGTTGTAGCAGTTTAATGGTCATTTTAGCTGTCATGTCCCCATCATATTCTCCACACTGTTCTGCTTTGGTTAAACTCCACCTGAAATATGGTATTCAGTTCTGGGCAGCACAGTTGAGGAAGGATATTGACAAGCTTGAATGTGTCCACAAGAGAGCAACCCAAATGGTAAAGGACTGGAAACAAGCCCTATGAAGAGCAGCTTAGAGAGCTGGATATGCTTAGCCTGGAGAAGAGAAGGTTAAGTGGTGGCAGGATAGTCATGTTTAAATATTTGAAGGGATGTCATATGGAATATGGAACAAGTTTGTTTTCTACTGCTTCAGGAACTAGGCCAGGGAGCAATGTCTTCAAACTTCAGGAAAAGAGATGATTCCATCTAAACATTAGGAAGAACTTCCTGGTGGTAAGAGCAATTCCACAGTAGAATATGATGCCCCAGAGACTAGTGTAGTCTCCTTCTTTGGAGGTTTTATAAACAGAGGCTGGATATCCATCTGCCAGGAATGTTTTGATTGTGCAGCAAAAGAGCTATCTGGCAAATAATGCTATGTACCATTCCAAAACTATTTCCCAAAGGGTCTGTGGACACACTTAATCCCAGCAAGTGAACATTGCCCTTTTCGCATGGGCCTTTTCTCACGTGACAGCCCCGTGAGCCTCGCGGGAGTGGGAGCGTCGCTCCGCATGACGCACTCCCACTTCCACCGGGCTCATGGGGCTGAAGCGGCGCGAGCGCGGGTTTTTTGATTTTCGCTTCCAAGCGAAAATCACCCGCGCTCATGCAACGCTCCCGGCGCCCGCGCGCACTTACCTCTTGTGCGGAGCGTCCGGGAGCCGGCCGGGTCGCGCTTCCTTCCCTCTGCCCCTGCGGAAGGAAGGGACGGGGAGGGGCGCTCGAGCGACAGACGCGACACATCCTGCTTCGTGCGCGCGCGCGGGGGGGAAGGGAAGAGCGCCTTTCTCTCTCGCGCGCGCGGGGGGGCGGATGGGACGAGCGCCTTTCTCTCGCGCGCGTGCGGGGGGGGATGGACGGACGCGTGAGCCGCCGCCTCCTCCGGGAGGCTGCCGCTTCCCCACTCGTTCCTTCACCTGCAGAAGGAAGGAGGGGGGAAGCGGCAGCCTCCCGGAGAAGGCTTCTTGCATGAGCTGCCCTCCTCCGTCGCGCGAGAAGACTTAATGCGAAAAGGGCCATAGATTGTCTCCTTGCAGATGATCTTTGGGGATAAGGCAGTTCTCTTTGGGGATGTCTTAGCAATGACTGTTTTGCACATGCAGGTCCTCACTTGCTATTTCATTGTGCAAAAAATGATGACTATCATACTCTCTAATATTTCACAGATGAAAATTGGGACACATGTGGCCAAACAACATTAGAATATGGTGAAGATGCAAAAGTTATTAATGAGAAAAAACATTCAAGTAGGAGAGACTGCAGCAGTTGATTTTGTCTGAGCCAAAATGGAAAGGCAAGGTTCAGCCCCTTCTTTCACCCCCACCTTCAGTTAACAGAGTGTAAACCACTTGTGTACTTTGTACTCAGACTGCAGCAACTGAAGTAAGCTGAGGACAAGGGGGGATGTGGGAGGAGGAGAGAGTAACTGGGATAGTTTAAAATCTGCTGAAAAGGTGAGACAACACAGATTAATCAGGACTGTTTCTGTCAAACTGGGACAAAGAAGGGCACGGCGTGTACTTTGCCTGCACTAGTATTAAGTCCAGTCCTTATATGAGTAAAATAAAAACTTATTACATGAGTAAGGAGTTATCCTGATATACTGTATTTTGTAGGCGTGGCCTTACTGTCAGCACATGAAGTGCAAAAATGCACAGCTCTTTAAGTTCTATATAGATGTTTCAACTATATTTATGCACACTGAAGACAGGATGTAGTAAGAAGCATCAAGCAGAGGTAGGCCTACTCCACAGGGTCTTGCTTCCTTGTTATGTGGTGACTTGCACAGTTTTAATGATGTATGAATAGGGTTTTTGTCTCAGGTTGGGGAGAAAGGGGTTGAATGATTGCAATTTGAAACAGCAAGTTCATCTGTAATGAGTAATGGAATAGTTATGCAATTCATTTCAGCATGCTTAAGGTACTGTTTTGTTTTTCCTTCACAATAATCATGTTTTTTTTTGTCAACTTTGTCAAAGTTTTTGTCAACAATGACTTTGCTATAACTTCCATAATCTCTTTCTATGGGCAGTGTTGATTTGGGCTTTTGGGAATCAAAGTCTAAAACATCTGGAGGCCCTAAGGTTCTCTGTTTCATACATTGATCATTATCTATTTGAGTGCCCTCACAGTGTTCTGTCCAATGAAGTACTGCTTCAGGTGCATGGATGTTTTTTCCTCTTAGCAAGAAACACATTCATTTTAAACAAGACTTTTAAGAAATGTTACAATATATCATAGCTCCAAATAGTTCCAGCAAGCCATGTGCCGAACTGTAACACAGGAAGTTATTCTACCCCAATACCATTTGTTTAAAAATCCAATGGATACACAGCATTCTGGGGCTACTATATGATTATGTAGAGTAGGATGGATTTTCCCCCTTTTTTTCCTAAAAGTTTGTTGGCCTTTGCAAACCTCAGACTTTCCCCAGTTATACTGATCAAACTATTACTTACTACATGATTGCCCTGTTTTAGACCCTGCTTACTAGTATTTACCACTTGAATTCGCAACTAGAGGAAGTGATGGTATATTTATGAAATCATGGCTGCATTCCTACCAGTGGTTACCTATGTGTAAATGCCACTGAATTCAGTGGGGCTTACCAATGAATAGAAATGCATAGTTTTGTTGGCTTTGTTCTATGTTTAGTGATATAAGAATGCCAGTCATCTTATAGCTCAGTCAATGAGATATACTGCAGTCCTACCAAAAACAATCTGATGCGAAACCTTGTGTAATAAGCAGTTGTGATTCAGAACTGGAATTGATATTTCCCTAAAATGATTCATTCTTAACCAGCTAATTCTGGGCTCCATATAGTTTAATATGTAGATTTTATTCAAATATTTTGCATTGTAATTGACAATTCTTGACCTCTTTCTCATGATCCTGTTTCTGGCTTTGAAGCCAAGCCAAAGGGATTTTTAATCACCAAGACTTAACCAATATAGCACGTTTATCTTGACAATGCTTAACTCAGAGCTTTCCAAACACACTTGAAAGTAAAATCTAAACAATACTTTTCTTCTAAGCAGTCTTGGATCCAGTGCTTCTTTATTCTGAGGCTGTAGTACAATGGGGAGAAATTGTGAAAATCAGATGCACCACTTTGCATGAATAAAATGCTTTCCATTAGTGCATTGGTTCCCAGCCTTTGGCCCTGGAAATGGTGTAGACTTCTGATCTCTGAAATGCTTATTTGGTGGCCAAACTGGCTAGGGCATCAGAGAGTTGAAGTCTAAAACACCAGGACACCCAAAGACTAACCACTGCATTAGTGCAATGCCACTACTGGAAAGAACCTTTTATCTGCACTGGTTCTATATTCTGCTCAGAGTTCAAGAAAGTTACTTTTCTGGACTGTATCTCCCAGCACACCTGAGACAGCTTGGCCAGTGACCATGTTGGCTAGAGTGTTCTGGGAGCTGTGGTCCAAAAAGGTAACATTTCTAAATTCTGCTAGTGCCAGTCAA
Source organism: Ctenosaura bakeri (assembly GCA_948474755.1). Lineage (NCBI taxonomy): Eukaryota > Metazoa > Chordata > Lepidosauria > Squamata > Iguanidae > Ctenosaura > Ctenosaura bakeri. The sequence continues at coordinate 57,532 of CAOLHI010003772.1, forward strand.
GCTGTAACCTGTCTTTGTGTGCAGAAGTCTTTCTGCAGATGAAATGACCTTGCTATAAAGATTTTAAAAAAATAAAATTGAAAAGACTGCACATATGTGTAAGACTTCAGCTGGTCCAGAATGCTGTGCCAATCTGTTGATGGGGGCCAGTTACAGACAGCATGTGACCCTTGTTAAGAGAGCTCCACTAGCTGTTTCCAGGGCCAGGAACAATTTCATGTGCTGCTTATAAAAGACAAAGCCCAGCACAATTTGAAAGCTGGCTATTCAGAAAGAGCATTCTCTTATACAAGCCTACAAGTTAAGAACGTCAGGGGAGGCCCTTCTTTAACTCCCACCACCATCTGAGACACATTCAGAGAAGAGTGGAGAGAGGGCCTCCTTAGGCCTTTTTCGCATGGCATTCGCCATGCAAAAGGGCTTCTGGAGTGTTGTGCAATTGTGAGGAATGGTCCATGTGATGTCCTCTTAATTGTGTGACGCTGCTGGGGCCAGCAGGTGCCGATTGCGCACTATTTCATTTTCGGCTTGTAGCTGAAAATGGCGCATGATCGCACATCACTCCAGGGCCCTGTGCACACTTACTGTGTGTGTGGAGCCTCTGGAGCTGCAGCGCTTGCACTTCCTGCCCCAGCACAGCCTGAGAAAATCCCAGGCTGCACTGCAGAAGGAAGAGGAGGAGCCCTCACGCTGCCTGCTCGCCAGCAGGCAGCAGCTGCGGAGACGAAGCAGCGGGGATGCGAGAGCCTCTCACAGGAGGCTGCTTGCATAATCCCCGTGTCCCACTGCCACAAAAAGGTAAGGTGTGGAAAGGGCCTCAGTGGCTGCTCCCAGGACTTGTCGCCCTCAGCCATTGGCAGCTACACTAGCAGCCTCTTTGTTGTGTTTCTGTCACAGACAAAGATATTCAGGCAGGACTTTGAGATGTTATCAGCTTTGTGGCTGAAGGGGGTTTCACTGGTTGGAGCTATGGCTTTCTTTAATTCTATTTTTACATGCATTATTTGTTTCCACGGCCCCTTCCTGACAGTGTGAATTCTCACAACAGACTTCTTTAGGTTGAAGGACCAATTTCTCCTCTCTGAAATTTTAAATTTAAAGAATTGTAGTATTTTCATGTAAAAGTACCTTTTCACTGATGCACTATTGTACTATAACTCTTTTAAAAAATGTAAAAGGAGGAGAAAGAATCATATTTTTCCAATATATCTCAGAATGCGATGTGTCTCCCACTTGAAAGTGGAAATAAAATGTTGCAGCTGGTGGCCGAAATTGCCAGAAAATAATCTGGGACAACATAAACATTGTTGGGATTAAAAAAAAAAAACAGAACTGAGAAGTACAATGACCAATACTGCCTCCTTTCTGCTGCAGGGAGGTGGGCTAGCTAAGACATTTGTCCCTTGGAAGGGACAAGAATATGGAGTGAGATTTCCACAGTGGACATGGCCCATGATTTTCTTGATGCAGAAACCAAGGCCCTTTCCGCACGTTACCTGCTCGCGGAGGTGGGGGGTGCCGTTTGCGCAAGCAGCCTCTTGCGTGAGGCACTCGCATCGCTCCTCCGTTCTCCCGCAGCTGGGTTGCCGGTGGCGCGGCCATCGCATGAACGCCCCACCCCTTCCTCCCGCAGTGCAGCCTGGGAGCTGTAGGCTGCGCTGGGGGAGGGAGCGCAACCGGCCTGGCTCGCCCGATGCACCGCAGGGCAGGTAAGTGCGCGAGGGCCCCGGGAGCATTGTGTGACCGCGCAACATTTTCAGCTTAGAGATGAAAATAAAAAAATCCGTGCACGGCCCGCTTTAGGCTCGTGAGCGTCACGTAAATGGGAGTACGTCGTACGGACCGCCGCTCCCATTTACACAATGCTCTAGGGGCCCTCTCGCAAAAGAAACTGCATGCGAAAAGGGCCCAAATGTGCATGGAGCCAGTCCATCCAAACCCACGGCCATTTCTGCACCACACTATTCTAGTGCTCTTATTCCACTTTCAACATCCTGTGGAATTCTGGGGTTTGTAGTTTACTGAAGCCAAAGAGCTCTCTGACTGAGAATTCTAAATGCCCCTCCCTCAACTGCAAATCCCAGAATTCCACAGGATGTTGAAAGTGGAATAAGAGCACTATAGCAGTGTACTGCAGAAATGGTCCACGTGTAAATAGTTAAAAGATGCCTTAAAGGGATAGAAACATGCACCAATATTCCACATCAGCTACTTAGTTACATCTGTATAGCTAACATCTCCTGCTTGGAGAAGTTAACAGTGGATTGGGTGGAGAGGTCTGTTCAGCTGGCGATTGGGATGCAAGAAGGATAATGTTTCCAACCCACTCCTACAAGCAAGAAAGGCTATGACAAAGATTTGTGACAGGGATCCTGCTTCTGATTGTCACTGCCTTGCTCGTTGATGGAAGCAGGTTGGAAACATTACCCTGCTTGCACCCCATTCACCATCTGAACACACTTCTTTTACCCAGTCTGGCTATCGACTGTTAAAGTGGACTGGCAAGCATTTATGTAGGTTTTCAGTAAGACTATGTAGTCTTACTAAGTACAGAAAAGTTACACATCCATAACTCTAGGTTACAAATCCATAGCTGCAATACTGAATGCCAGGCATGGTTTGTAAGAGCTGCCTTAAAGGGGTAAAACTGGAAGCATCTACTTTTGGTGCAGCTTGGACAAGAAGTCACTTTGGCCATTGACACAATCCATGTTGTGTTTTAGTGCTAATAAATCATCTCTTACACTTGATGCTGGCTACTTTGGGGATGTAGTACTAAGCCACAGGATAAGAAATACCCAGAATTTTCCAGAAAATGTATGACTTCATACTTTCTTCAGGAGAAGTCTTGCATTTGGAATGAAGCTCTGAATTTGTTCCAGATTCCAGGCTATAAACTAGCCAGTTATGTATATGTGTATTTCACTGCAGAAGATTTTTTTTTTTTTTTAAAGGAAGGATTGGAAAGATTCTCAGCCACATATATACTCCCTCTTCAAACAGTGGATAATACAGACCTTAAACAATGGTCCAAAACACATGGCTGGGTGGAGAACATGCCAATTTGTCTATATTTAGTCAGTCTATACTTTTTTTGTATTTTCTTTTCTTTCTGGTTGTTTGCATGTGATACATTTAGTGAGCTTTTTTTCTTGTTTTTGATGAATCAAACATGAATATGTTCTGCAAAATATAGTCCAGCAATCAAAGGCTAGAAAAACTCTACATTTCAGAGCAAACTCTACGGAAGATAGCTTGGTTAGGCCTGATTGCCAAACACCCAGCTGAAATCTACATTATATACTACAAATAATGGAGGGATTTGCACTTCAAACAAACCCTGTGCTTTTTTGTTTCACACTTGTGATTGAACTTTGTCTCCAAGTTTGGCTTCCTCTTCAAATGACAGCCTTTAATAAGGTTTGCAGAAGAAACATTTTTAAAAAATTATATTTTAAAATGCTTTCTAACATCTTGCCTCAGATTTTCAGGATCCCTTAAGATCAGCCCCAAGATTTGAACATTTAAGTATGAGAGGGTTTAAATACATTTAAGTTGGTGTTACTGGACTACTTATACAGAGCAAATGATTTGAAAAGAACCCATTGGTCTAACATATGCTTAGAGCCAGTGTGGTGTAGTAAAGTGCTGGACAACAATTTTGGAGACCAGGTTTGAATCCCTGCTCAGCCATCGAAACCCACAGGGTGATCCTTTGCAAGTCACATTCTCTCAGCCTCAGAGCAAGGCAAAAGCAAACCTCTTCTGAACAAATCTTGCCAGGAAGACCCTGTGATAGATTCACCTTAGGGTTGCCATGAGCTGGAAACCACTTGAAGGCACACAGCAATAACAACATATGTTGTTTGCACTTACAAACTACAGAGCACAACTAGTCTAGTAAATTTCATTTCTCGTCTCATGCTCTCTCATTAAAACAAAAAAACAGAGGTTTTTCTTTTGCCAAAAAGTAGTTACTACTATGTATTTAATAGGTCATCTAGATAAAAGCTTATTATCCCTGTTAAACACTAACATACAATTCGGAGCACAGGAAGAAGAAAGCAGAAAAAAGCATATAATTTCTCCAGAGGAGCTTTGCTGGGCATAGAGGTATCAGCTCTGTTGGCCATTTGAATTAGAAGGGAACTAGAGAAGGATGAAGTGTTCCACCTGTGCATACTTGAGGAATCAGTTTTGCTGATTAGTGGATCTAATGTCGTATAGAATGTAATATGAATAGGTCTCATGGCACTAGATTGCATTGTTCATTCCTCTACCATTCATACTTAAAGCATTTTGTGCCAGTAGACTTACCGATGATGCTGACATGCACAACTCATTTAAGAAAGCACTAGATTACAATTTGTCTAAGGCCCTTTTCACACGGGTTAATTAAGTCATGGTGGGGCGTCCTGTAAGGGGGGGTGTTCCACACCTCGGGGAGCGCTGGGTCGAATATAATTTTAACGATTCACACCTCATTTCGCGCTGGGTCGATGCCATCTTGTGGTCGGGCGCGCTTTTCCGAAATCGGGTTTAATGTGGTCTTTCTTCCTCAAACCGCGCTACATGGTACATGTGGAAGCGATGGCACACACTGAATTGGTAACGACATCAACAGAGGGTGGGATGTGGGCATGGCCAGCTCCGGCGGTACGTCCGCCCCCCGAAGAACCACACGGCGCCATTTTTAGATTCTCGGAAAGCAGCTGGCGATAGCAAAGCAAAGGAGAGGGAAGAACGACTCAAAAAAAACTAGCAGGTAAGCAGTTTCTTTAAAATTACTTCGTTCTTTCCTTTCATCAACACTTTACTTTACGAGTACCAATTGGGCGTGTTGTGCTGTCTGTTTGCAGTTCGTTAGGCAGAGGTTATCCAGTATTGGGGACCTTGGGGGTTGGAGGCGTTGGGCAAGTCCCGTCAATGGGATTTATCCTATCAGGGTATTGACCCGTTAAAACGCCGCGGTGCTCTTTGGATGTGTGTCCTGGGGAGGCCCTGGCTGGAGCGAGGGGGGTTGCCATTGCTTTCAAAACATATGGCCCATGAAGGGAGTGCAGCGTGGGGGCTGGCGAGGGGCCACTTTATTAGGCTCGCCGCTTGAAGTCGCTTTAGCTTTTTAAAACCACGGAGAGGCTCAAATAGCTATCTTCCCAAAATGACCAGAGCATGGGTGTAAACGGCCCTGGGTTCCTTTTGCAGTGGGGGGGGAATGATTGGTTTCCCAGGGGGGTCATCACTGATGCGTATCTCTTCCCCGCCACCCCCTCTTTCTTGGTGGGGAGTGAGGGAGGGAAGGTGATTACCAGCTAACGCTGCCATCCCCACACAGGCAGGCAATGGGATGTGGATTCCCCCCCGTACTGTGACCGTCCCTGTTCTTTATTAAGTTCACACCACATGCAGGTCACTGCGGTGCCTGTAAGAGCTCTGCAACCGTCCTTTAAGATTTCCAGTAGGGCCTTGGGGAAATCGCAGTACGCATTGACCAAGCGGCCAGAATAAAGGTGTGCAATCTTCTCCAATATTCACGCTCCCTGTGAGAAAATCAGGGTTCGGGATTTTATGTGTGGGGAGACAAAGTAACACCCCCCTTTCTCCACAGGCGCACAAGTCCATGAGTTGTTGTGAATGCGTTGTCTTGGTCTTGTGCCAGCGTTAAGCTCTCCATGAGGTCTAGAACCACTACTGCATCTTCTCACGGAAACTCCTATCCTTTCTTCAACATGGACACTCGCGCTGAATCCCTTGCATCGATGGAATCCATAGCTGGAAACCAACAGACTGATACAAGCACAGCAGCACCCAGCAAAAAAAGTTTAACAGTAGAGGACCACAAGAAGTAGACTTCAATTTTTGCACAAAAAATAACTATTTATTAAAAATTCTGAATAACTAACAGATGATAGAACAGGAGAGCGGGGCTGAAAACTGAACAGAATCCACCTTCCACCTGGCAAGGAGGGAAAGTGAAGAGAGGCTGGAGTCCTGAAAAGGATTTGAGAAGGAATGAGAACAAAAGTACTTGAGACTGGCCACAGCCATGCCCAGCACTAGGAGATGCCTAAGGGGCATCTAGAAATAATGATTAGTGCAAAGGGCAGTTGAAAGATCATGAACAGGGCCATTTCCGCACCAGCCTGTTACAGTGCGATGATTCTACTTTCAACATCCTCTGGAATCCTGGGGTTTGCAGTTTCAGGAGGGGCCGGCTGGCCCCTCCTGAAACTGCAAACCCCAGGATTCCAGAGGATGTTGAAAGTGGAATCGTCGCGTTATAACAGGCTAGTGCAGAAATGGCCCTGGTAATGTGTTACAGCATTTCCCTGTTATTGACTCTGTCTTTGTGTTCAGACTCAGTTTAGGTTCAATTAAAATAGGGGCAAGGAGTTTCCAGATGTTGTTGGCTTACAGTTCTCTTCATTTCTAAGTACTAACCATGCAGGGTCAGGCTGATGACAGCTGGGAGTCCAGAAACATCTGGAGGGCCCATGTTCATCAGTGTCCTAAAATGGATGGGGAGATAGAAACTGGGGAGACCTCCTACATCCGTGCACTTAATATCAGTGTTTGAGACCTTGCTCTGTGTCTGCCTCCACCCAAAACACCTGCATTGATGTTGAAGGACACTGTTTTTGTCATAGCACCTATATTTTGAAATTTCCTTCCAAAAAAGATCTGACCAACTTAAAATTTACCCTTCTGAAATCCACTTGTTCTGGTCTTGTGTATGAGTTGATAATGTTACTATTTGTTGTTTGCTTTTCTCCATTTCTGGTAGTTAAACTGCTCTTTTTAAATGCTATTGCTTTAAAATTGTTCTTTCCACCTTGAGCCCCCCGAGCATTAAATGCACAATTAAATGTTTTAAAGAAACAAGAAAAACACCATTGTTGGATCATTCCCAAGAGCAGTTTATGAAGTACCGTCCTGAAAGTCTCTGTGTTATTTCTCAGACATTGCCTCAGAAATATATGACAACAGGGACTGGCCTGTGCTTGAACAAATATGAAGTTTCAAGTCTTTGTTGCCACTAAAATTATGCAGAGTTCCATCATAAATCCCATTGGATTAAGACAGAGATATGTAGGATTGCAGATAACTGCCATTTTTGACTTTTGTGTTTTTGGCAACAGAATCACTCACCTTTGCCTTTTGTCATTCATAAAATGTGGACTTGCATTTTTTTTTTTTAAAAAAAAAGGCCCTAATGTTTACATTAATGTAGGTGAAGCCATGCACATGGTATTGTGAAGCAAAAGAAAGGGACCTTGTAAGTCCAAGGCCATTTCCGCACTAGCCTGTTATAGTGCTATGATTCCACTTGCAACATCCTATGGAATCCTGGGGTTTGCGGTTTCGGGAGGGGCTGGCTGGCCCCTCCCAAAACCGCAAACCCCAGGATTCCATAGGATATTGCAAGTGGACTCATAGCGCTATAACAGGCTAGTGCAGAAATGGCCTAAGTAAATGATGTGAGGTGTACTAAAAGGCATAATGTGGACTAAGTGAGCCAGCACATCAGTGAAAAAGCAATACCACACCACTACCACTGTTCAAGAGAAGAGAGGTTTCTGTTGCCTGCTTGGTACCACCTATCATCTGCTGGCTGCTTCTAGCTGTTCCTTCTCTCTGCTGTAGTCTGCTGCCTGCCTGCCTGGTAAGACTTCCATAGTTCCATACGTTCACCAACATAAGTACCACCTATTCCCTTTGAAAGGTGATATGGGTGCCTGCCATGGCAACCTCAAATGGGTCATCCCTTGGAGGGAGACACTTCAGTTATGAAGTGAGGATGAGTTTCCCTGCCCAAGGAGGGGAGGAGGTCCATTTCCTTAAGGTAGCATGCGCTGTCAGCAAAAGAAAATGTGTTACATGGACAGCATAAGAGAGGACTTAAACAGGGGGGCAGCCGTTGCAATAAGAATGGGTAGATGGAGATATAGGTAAGGAGACAATGTTACAACCATGGGAAAAGGGAGAGCCAAAGGATGTTGGCTGACCACAAACTTCATCCCACTTCAAATAGTCTGGCTAGACTTGGCAAGAGATCCTCTGGGCTAAAAATGCTGCTACTCAATGCCAGATTAGTAAATGGAAAAACAGCACTGATCCGGGATTTGATCCTGGGTGAGCAATCCAACCTGGCCTTATTACAGGATATGACTAGATGAAATGGGGAGGGGGAACTCTCCCACCTCTGTCTTTCTGAGTTCTTGGTACAACGGCAGGTGAGACCTGCAAGATGGGGAGGCGGAGGTACTGTGGCCTGTTAGAATTCCATCTCCCTCATCAGGTGTCCCATTTCACAACATGTTGGATTTAAATGTGCATACTTGAAGGTGGGTGACCAAGGCAGAACAGGGATTCTGTTGATGTGTGCTCACCCATTGCTCCCTTTGCTGAGTAGGTCTCAGCAGTGGTGTGGGAGTTGTCCAAGCTTGTTGTGGTGCCAAACTTCAACATCCATGAGGAGTCCTGTCTATCAAGAACAGTTCAGGACTTCCTGTCCTCCATGATGACCATGGGTCTGTCCCAAGTAGTATCTGGCACCATTCATGCAGCAGGCCACTCTCTAGAGCTGGTTTTCTCTGTTGGGTGGGATGATAGTGTTCTGGGGATGGAAGAACTTCTACAGTTCTGTCGAGGAACTGATTAAGAAGGCATGCCCCAGGAAGTTAATGGATCTGGATGATTTTCTGATGGTTCTTGGAGAGTTTCCTATTGCTTTGACCACCTGGCAGCCTATTGTGATGAATTTTTATGATTATTTTACTTGTCAAATTGATTAGACCTGCCCTGATTTGGATGCAGGATTTGATATAGGTCCAGTCAATGTAATCTTAAGTACTGCTTGTCCTATGTTATTGGATATGATTCATTTTGTGTAGCCTGAGGATGTGGATAGGATTTTCAGAGAGGCAAGAGCAACCAAATGTATACCTGGTCTATGCCCTTCCTGGATCAGAGAAGCAGCAGAGAGGGACTAGCTGTGTGGCTAAGGGCAGTAGTGAATGCCTCACTGCAGCAAAGCAAATTTCAATCTCACTTAGAAGAGGCTGTGGTGAAAAAAAAAAATCTTGGTGAACCCCAAAATACTAGAGAATTACCATCTAGTTTTCAATATTTCTTTTGAGGGTGAGATCTAGAGTGTGCTGTGGCCACCAGAGAAAGAGTTATTATCTTTATTTGATCATGCATTTGGTGAACATGTGACTGTGTAGAAAATTCTTTAATGGTGTGTCTGTGTTTTTTCACCTTTATCATTCTTGTCATGTGTACTCTAAGATGTGGGGGACTTTGTGGTCCACCCACAATGCCAGCATCTCCTTAGAATGTGGGGAATTACAGCTCCAAGGAGGCCTGTGAGAGGAGGGTAATGGCAGGATCTTTTCACCTATGTACACCAGTACTAATTGTAGAAAGGATTCCAGTTAAAAGTTAAACAGGGTTTTTTATTTGGAATTAATAAATACACAAGAAATCAGACATTCAAGAACCATACAAGGCTTTCAGAAAGTGAGGTAGGAAAGGTTGGATACAGAGAAATATTGGGTGGAAAGGGTGATAGTAACCAGTCCTGAAGCAGAAGGTCAAAGTGGAGTGGTTCGGAATATGTCTGAGGGTAGCAATGTACTACAATTTGCAGTGGCCAGAACTGGGGTTTTCATGCCCTATTTCCTACCATGAAAGGAGGGTACGCGGACAAAGTAGTAACTGCTTTCTTGTGGGGCTGATAAAGGAGTCTGGAATGGGCCCTAAGGTCCTTTCCGCACCTTACCTTTTTCCGGTGCTGGGGAGCAGGGATCACGTGAACAGCCTCTGGCGAAAGGCTCTTGCATCCCTGCTGCTTCAGCTCCGCATGAGCTGCCTGCTCGCGTGAGAGCACCGCCTCTTCCTTCCGCAGTGCAGCCTGGGAGTTTCCCAGGCTGCACTGGGGCAGGAAGCATGACCGGCATGGTTCTGGAGGCTCCACATGCCAGGTAAGTGCACGCGGGGCCTGGGAGCAATGTGCGATAACATACCATTTTCGGCTTCCAGCCGAAAATGAAAAGGTGTATGATCGATGCCTGCTGGCCCCTGGAGCATCGCACGATCGCAAGTGAATCATGCAGATCGCTCCTCGCAATCACATGACACTCCAGGCACCCTTTCGCATGTCAAATACCATGCGGAAAGGGCATAAGTGACAAACCATTGATGGGAGTCATGGCAATCTCTTAATGTCTGATTGAACAGAGGGTCTAGGAAAGATTTCTGTAGGATAAGATCACAGATTGCTTCACCTGGGCAGTTTCGCCTTCCATTGTTCTTGGGAGTACTTGCTGCCTGCAGTTTTGAAAGAATTATCACAAACCATTAGCATCAGATTTTCCCACCTAATCTCTTTGAATTTATGACCTGACCATGTCTGAGGTCATCCTGATCTGGCAACATAATTTCAGCCAGCACACTTTCAAACATGTTTTTCAGTCAGATATATCCAATTATGAAAACAGCACATCCCTTAGAGTGAAGGTATATGGTTGGTAATACATATTTTTAAATAACTGTATGTTGTTATCAATATTGAGAACTTTTAAAATATGATAGATCCTTTAATTAAATAAATCAATAAATAAAACACGGAATTACTAATGACCCAAGTGGCTGAAAACAAAATACAGAGCCTAATAAGAGATCCTGTAAAAGTCTCCTATGTCCATTTCTTGATTTATCAAAACTTTTTAATTTTTTTTAACTTTATAAAGCATCTTTCACTCACAAAGGATGATGTAAGGGGAATTTAAGCATGATGTACATCTACCTAGGGACACAGCGGCATGGCTTGTGATTTAATAAGCATAGGAATTACTCCAACAAATGTATTTTATTTGTACTTTCTTTATTCCATCAGCTGCCTTTACATAGTAAAAACAATGCAAAAAGATGCAGCACCTTCCATGTTTAAGGTGACATGAATGAAGACTACTTTAAAACAATTAAACAGAAATCACAAAAGAGATAATATATTACAGTGGAAGGAACAAAGTGCTGTTTCCATGGCACCTGACAGAAAAAAATAAATATTTCCATTTCCATTTGAAACCTAAGTTGTTGTTGTGTGCCTTAAAATCATTTCTGACTTATGACAAGCCTAAGGCAAATCTATTATGGGTGTTTTTTGACAGAATTTGTTCAAAGGGTTTTTGTTATTCCCTTCCTGAGGCTGAGAGAACGTGACTTGCAGAGAGTCACCCAGCGAGTTTCCATTGCTGAGTAGAGATTCAAACTCTGGTCTCCTGTCATCCTAGTCCAACACTGAAACTATTATACCACAGTGGCTCACCTGGATCCTAAGTACCTGCCACAAAGAAGTAGTGTCTTTAGTTTTGGTAACTTGGTGCCATAATTGAAAGAATTCTATTTCACAGCCCTGCATGGATGTAATTCTTCACTGAATTTCTTCTTCCAGAAAGCAAGGAGTAATTTTAGCAGTTTTCTTCCCACTACAAGAAAGTCTTTGAAAACCACACTGTTTTTCAAGCCTATTTGCAATTTGAGACTTATTCCTCACAAAATTTGCACATGGTTGTTTTGCAGAGAAAACAGCATAGGAAACAGCATCTTCTATGCAGAAAATAGTATGTTCTTATCAGGACTTCTGAACACTTGACAAAAAATTTTCAACCTTTTAAAAAATATTTTTGAATATTGTTTCCATCCCTACCTGCATTCTAACATAAAGTCATTTATTTGGAACTACCTATGAACACAATTGCACAGTGCATTGGAAGACAGCTGCATAAATAATTTGACCTGAAAATCACTCCAGCACAAAGTAAACAATTGCAGGGTTGGCCCTGCTATTAGTGAGACTATAGGATATTAAGTCTCAGCCAGATGATATGGGTGTTACGAAAGGGCAGCAAATTGTTAGTTGTTGTTGTTGTTATCCGAGATATTCTGTCTGAGGTGCTAAACTGCCTTGATCAGATATAGGTACAATGGTCCTTCACTATGGGCTTTCCCTCTTCAGACAACAAACCGTTTTGGGTCAGCCCTCCTTCAACTTCATTTTGGCCAGAATCATTAGGTGATCACTGGTAAGCAATTATCTCCCCAGTGTCTTCTTCTACTTCTTCCACACGACATATGTGGAATGTTACTGCCTTGGCAGACCCCATCCCGGGAGGGATATAAAAATTAATATCAAAATTATGCCAGAGAGGTTGCCTGGATGGGTGCATAGACAAATAGGTCAAGCAACCAGACATAGGTCAAGGCCAGGAAAATCCCCAGTCACGTTTCCCAAGGAGACCTCAGGCAGGCACGTCCTCACAGACAAAAGGTCCTCAGCCACAAAGCCAGCTTGAGGAGATTACTGAATTTTTCCCTGTTGAGCAACACTTGCATCGGCAAATCCTATGAGGGTGAGGTCCATTTACATGAAACAATCATGCAAGCCATCAAGTTTCTATTGTGTGGTATTCTCCTTCTGTTTTGACCATTGCTTTTCCCAGGAAAGAGTCTACACCTAAGGTACATTCTGCCCTATAAGTAGTTCCCTTTTTTGAGACCCTCTTTGGAGAACTCCCCACCACGTTAGCAGACTGGCACTTTGTTAATTGAGTGCTCTCCTCAGCTGCATCTCTTTGCGGAGCTCCTTCTTCTCGCCGCTTCCTGGACCAAAGATTTCTGGACAGGTGCAGTATTACTGCCTTTATACCCTCTCCGCTTTACCCCCTATAATTTTTCACCTTCCCCTCTCAATAGGCCTTGTCTGCGTGAGTGAGTGACTGCACAGGTGCATGAGAACACATTTGTTAATAAAATTCATTTATTGATACAATTGGCTGGCTTTTGCTTGGTCTGACCCTGTAAAAATTGGGTTGAAGGTCTTGCTGGGTTACCCTGCCCCTCGTTCTGCTATAGCCAGTGCTCCACTAATTCCCCCAGTCTTTGCATTTTTGGAGCGAATCAAGGTATTCCCCACGGGACGCCCAGAAGCCAGGGTAACAGAATACCTTCAGTATGGGGATAACCATCTTGACTCCCTTTATAGAGCTCTTATGTGCAAATGACATGATGTATGTGAAGGGCATGGAACAGCTTTTCTTGATCCACTCCAGGTGTGTTACACTATGAACCCTATCTTCCATGTCCAATGAGAAGGGTGATAGACACTTTAGTCCACCTGGTTGGGGAAGGCTGACTTAGAACATTTGGAATGCACTACTTACAAATACTGTGAGTCTGTTTCATACTCACCTTGTTAGAACATCTAAGCTGGAGATCAACTGCTTTTCTAAAAATAACAGAACTACTTTAAAACTATATGATAAAGGATAAAAAAAGATTTTTTTTTCCCCAAAAAGTTACTGTTCCAGAAGAATGAACATTTTTAAGCTTACAGAAACCAAAGAAGATCCCAGTTTGCTTGCCCATCTGTACTTCCTTATCTATAATCCCACATTTCTGCTTTTTATGTTACTTTACAGTCTCCTCCTTGTAGGATACAAATCTATGTTTCCCATAACTCATTAATGTTTTTGTTTCAGTTTCCTTCCTTAGTAACTTATTCCAAATGTTTGCTAGCTCTTGTGTGAAATTGACCTTCTATTTGTAGTATTCTAAAGTCTTTAAAAAAAACAACCTAAAAAATAAATCTGCTTCTAATGAAGTCAATGAAAAAATGTATTAATTTCACTAGGAGGTAGCATCAGGTTCTAATTTTAGATTGTTTTCTTTTCTTTTGTTTTTTACTCTTTCACGTGTGTGAGCCAACTTTTTGACCCTATTCCAAGTATGGATCCCATTTCCATCACCAGATGGAGTAGCCATCCATTTAAGCATTACAAAGTGAAAAGAAGTGCTTGCTAGCTGCAGGCCTGCCTCTTCAAGCTGCAGAGTTCTTACTGAAGACTTTTCTAGCAGTGGCAGCTGGTGGCTTCTATGTCGGTGGGGAACTGAACCAGCCTAGATTTTCATTTGAGTTTTAAAAGAACTATCCAAAGCCATTTGAGGGGTACAGTTCAGCACCCTCGGAGAGCTTCTTTGGACTAAAAGCCAGATGAGATTCACTGCTTCACTGGCCATTTCTGCCCTAAACTGTTATGGTGCTATTATTGTACTTTCAACATCCAGCAGAATTCTGGAATTTGTAGTTGACTGAGGCCAAAGGGCTCTCTGGCTGAGAATTCTAAATTCCCTTCCCTAAACTGAAGCCCCAGAATTCCATAGGTTGTTGAACATGGAATGATAGCACTATAACAGTGTACTGTAGAAATGGCCACTGACATGGAAGCCACCACTCTTTGGTACTGTGTTTAGCCAGCTCCGGTCTTGATAAGAAGATCTTCAAGAAATCTTTTTAGGGTATCATATGGATGCAATCCCATATTAAAAACAGAGAATGTTAGATTTATGCACAGGCTGAGTGAAGCATAGTTTCAGACTTCAAGCTAGGAGGACCCTCTAAATACAAAACAAGAAAAAGAAAAACTTGTTTAAAAGACTAAAATTGAAATGTTAAATAAATAACTTTTTATGGTAACTGATAAATGTGACATCTCACTATTTCTGAATCCAGGTTTGAACACTGAATAGGCATTAGCAGTAGTGGGAACCATGAAGTCTCTGTCCATCCTGTTTCAAATGAGCAAATACACTTCTCGTCTCCTGTTGTAGTGATTACTGTCCACTCCTCCTCCTCCTCCTCCATTATCATCATTGTCATCTCCCAATTCTGGGGAAAAAGAAGGATATAAATAAATAAAATAATAAAATGAATAATTCTTATGAATTTCCAAGCCTTGTGGTACCGGGAAACAGAGCTCATGGCAAGAACTGATGCTGTCACAGTTTCTTCACTTTTGATCCACATAGAGTAAACTGATTAAAAGGAAGATAGATGGGAACACGGTCAGAAGGATCTATAACTGCTTGGAGAACCATGCTCAAAGAGTAATCATCATCAGTATCTGCACTACGGAGATTATTCCATTTTCAACTTCCTATGGAATCCTGGGGTTTGCAGTTTAGGGAGGGGCCTTAGGCCTCAGGCCTCTCCATAAACTGTAACCCCCCGGGATTCCATAGGATGTTGAAAGTGGAATAATCGCACCATAACAGTCTAGTGTGGAAATGGCCTTAGATGATGAAGTAAAGGGAATTCTTATCAAGCTTGCAGATCATACAAAATCGGTGTGTGTGTGGCTAACGCATTGGAGGATAGGAACAGAATCCAAAAAACCCTAGATAAACTAGAAAATTGGGCAGAAATGTATACAATGAAATTTAATAGAGACAAATGCAAAATTCTGTATTTAGGCCACAAAAACCAAATGCACAGGTATAGGATGGGGGCTACATGGCCCAGCAGTACTACTGTGAAAAAAGCCTTGGGATTATTGATGATCAGGAGCTGAACATGAACCAGTAGTGTGAGGCTGAAGCAAAGAAGGCAAAGTCTATTTTTCTCTTCATTAACAGAAGCAGTTTCCAAGTCGAGGGAAGTAACAGACCCACTATATTCTGCGCTAGTCAGACCTCATTTGGACTACTGCAGTCAGTTCTGGATGGTTCATTTTAAGAAGGATATAGACAAGGTGCAGCAGATTCAGAGATGGGCAATAAGAATGATAAGAGATATGGAGAACAAAACATATGTGGAAAGGTTGAAGGGTGTGTTTAGCTTGGTGAAAAGAAGGCTGAGGGGAGATATGATTACACTCTTTAAATACCTCAAGGATGTCACTGAGAGGAGGGGAAGACCTCTTCTCTGTTGCCCCAAAGAGTAGGACCAGGTTTAATGGTTTGAAGTTATAGAAAACTAGATTTTGATTGCACATTAGAAGGAACTTCTTGATATTAAGAGTGGTTAGGCGACTGATCAATTGCCTAGAGAAGAAGTGGGGTTTCCTTCTCAGAACATCTTCCAAAAGAGTCTGGACAGGTACCTGCTAGGGATACTTCAGCTGGAGATCCTGCACTGAACAGGGGGTTACACTCAATGGCTCATGTCTCCCCTTCCAGTTCCATGACTCTATGATTCTATGTGGCTGGAGGCTGGGGAAATCACCAAGAAGATGCTGCTCCCAAACAGCATATTGACCATATTGGTCAAAACAGCATATTGCCAAGTGGGTACTATGTTTAGCAGTCATGTCTCTCTAAATCTAGTACAATCTCTATTGGTTTGAGAGATTAGGCTGGGAAGGATTGTCAAGAGGGCCACTGCATATACTCTTGGCAAGATCTGAAAGCTAATTCAAATGTCAAAAGCATGTGATCCATCCCTCCTAGAACTATGCCATTTAAATCATATGTGTGATTGCACATTTAAATTCCTTTATATCAAAGTCTCCTAGAATATTGAAAGCTAAGGCCCTTTCTGCACCTTACCTTTTTGCAGTGCTGGGGCACAGGGATCGTGCGAGCAGCCTCTTGCAAGAGGCTCTCGCTTCCCCGCTGCTTCACCTCTGCAGCCGCTGTCTACTGGCAAGCAGGCAGCATGAGGGCTCCTTCTCTTCCTTCTGCAGTGCAGCCTGGGATTTTCCCAGGCTGCACTGGGGCAGGAAGTGCGAGCACTGCAGCTCTGGAGGCTCCACACACATGGTAAGTGCACGCAGGGCCCTGGAGCAATGCGTGATTGCGCACCATTTTCGGCTACCAACCAAAAATGAAATAGTGCGTGATCAGTGCCTGCTGACCCCGGCAGCGTTGCGCAATTGCGAGGACATCATGTGGACCGCTCCTCGCAATTGCGCGATGCTCCAGAGGCCCTTTTGCATGGCGAATGTCATGCAAAAAGGGCCTAACACTTCAGCCAAGGACACTCCTTAACATGTTGACTTTCCACTTTCATGTTGTTTTCCTATGTTACATGGAAAAACAAAGACTATGTGCCTTTTCTGATCATTTAAATTTACTGTTAGAATGAATCCTGAACAAATTCTAGCAATCAGATGAATTGGCCACCAGACATGCTGATGAGGTTGTTATTCAGATGAATGCACAGCATTTTTGCCAAATGCATGGTCTTGCACTTTCTCTCTTCCTTTCTGCTGAATGGAATTGGTCTCTGTACATGTGTGTGTGTGTGTGTGTATTGCTCTGTATATGAGACTGTGCTGAAACATGTTTTCTAATTTGCTGCTAGCTGAGATTTCACCATTTATTGCTCTTAAGTAGATTTACAAACAATGGGCATGCGGGATACCCAGAGTACATTAATATCATGTGCTGCTGAATATGTCAAGTTCAAATTTCAAGCCAACCTTAAAAACAGATGTCCAAAGAAACCAGTCATGGGAACAAAACAGAAAACAAGCTACTCTTTTGGATCTTGAACACAGTAGGCAGATTTGAAAATGAGAAAACATGCTCCCGCATTACAAAACATTTACTGAAGTTCTTTAAATGAAACTGTTATTTAGCTTTCAAAGCAATAGCTGTGTTAGTATGTTTCAGTATAAAAAGAGGAAATAGGAGGAATCTAATGGCATCTTTAAGACTAATTTAGTTTAGCATGAATTTTTATGGATTCCTATCCACTGATGGAGCTCAGTATTGTTATTTGGCTCTTGAGATACTACAAATTAGAATACTTTCTTACAATTTGTAATATGGTCAGAGCAAGAAATAATCATGCATATGCAAATAAAATTACAGTCATAACCTCCATGTCCCATTGATTTAAATTTGGGAGAGCAGCATGTTTGAGGTAAGTATATCTAGAATAGCAGCCTAAATATTTTCCTTTGAAATTGATAGGACTTAAAATGCTTATAAGTGGCTAGACAGTCTCAATGTTTCACTTTTTCAGCTCGAAATCCTAGAAATGGTTCAGCACGGCCAGTGATACAGGATGATGGAAGGTGCAGTCAAAAGTTCTGGAGGACACCAGGAGGGAGATTTTCAAATTTCTTTCCCCCCTATAAACTGCTCTGCCCCTTTTCAAACTACTTTTTCGAAAATTGTTTTTAGCCCTTTCTACAATGTTTATTCAATCTCTCTCTCTCTCTCCCCCTCCCCCTCTCCTTCCCTCTCTCCTTCCGTGTATGTGTGTGTGTGTGTGTGTGTGTGTGTGTGTTTGCACATGTGGCTTTGGCTGATAGGTCAACTGGCTCATCCTAGTGCTACAAAAGCATGTTTTAACACATTGTGCATGGGGTCATAGTCCACTTTTGCTCTTTAGATCAGTTCCTGGGAATGAGTGGATGGCTGGCTTGAGTGAGCAGGGTGAGTGTAGGGCAGATGTTACAGGAAAGTCCATGGAAATTGCAAAGATATTTAGAATGCCCTCGATCACAGGCGCTGGAGAGCGATCTGCTTGATACTGTGCGTGCCATATCTGTCTTTATGAAAGAGTGCCTCTTCTTATATATACCTACTTGAGAACTGGAGGGGTCTTCTGGAGAGGTTGTCCTCCAAGTACCAATAGTGGGAGTGATATATCACATGGAAACAGGACAAGGGTCCCTTTCTGCCATTGCCTGTTTCTGGAATGGCCTTCCCTTGCAGGTTTGATTGGTGACAGTGTTGGCTTCTTTTAGGCACTGAGTTAAAACATGGCTTTTTGTTAAAGTCTTTGTTGCCTCATCTCTCTCTTTTTTAAAATCTACATGTAGATGGCTTTAACTGTTTCAGCCTTTTCTGCCCTTTTAATTTGGAGCCCTACATACTACTCAATTATAACTTTGTGATCCCACTTTAATTGCCATGGCAACATCCTAACAATGCCAGGGTTTGTAGTTTAGGGA
Source organism: Ctenosaura bakeri (assembly GCA_948474755.1). Lineage (NCBI taxonomy): Eukaryota > Metazoa > Chordata > Lepidosauria > Squamata > Iguanidae > Ctenosaura > Ctenosaura bakeri. Next base: position 76,281 of record CAOLHI010003772.1, read on the forward strand.
GAAGCATTTAGAATTTTCAGCTGAAATGCTCTAGTACTTCACTAAATTCAAATCCCAGGATTCAACAATATGAAACGATGACAGATGAAATGGCATCATAGCACTGTAATTTTATAGTGTGACAGAGCCTTTAGTGATATGCTTTTATCCTATTTATTTTATTGTTTTTACCTTTTTTTAATGTTTCTATACTTTTAATTTTATGCCTCCCTGAAATCTCATGATGGAGGAGGGATAGGAATATTGTAATTAATAAATAAATGTGATTTAAAAATCATGTGAGAGAACATTAAATAAAAAGAGTTTGGTGTGAGAGAGATTCCCTTCAGAGATGTTACTTAACCTTTTGCCTGCTTCTCTGCCCCAATCTTGAGTTCCAGAAATGTGTTTAGAACTGGAGCCGTGGTGGCGCAGTGGTTAAATGCCAGTACTGCAAGCCACAAGGTTGTGAGTTCGATCCTGCCCGGCTCCAAGGTTGACTCAGCCTTCCATCCTTTTGCAGGTCGGTAAAATGAGTACCTAGTTTGTTGGGGGCATGTATAGAAATGTTTTGAAATACATGCTATTTGTAAGTTGTTCGCCGCCTCGATCCATATGGAGAGGCGGGATACAAATAAATAAATAAATAAATAAATAAATAAATAAATAAAAAAGAACTGTAGGCCTTGTACTGGCTTTTTATTGTCACCCATCTCCCATGAGCCCTTACAAAAGGAAATGGGGGGGGGACTACGCTTCTGCTAAAATCTGAACATCGAATCCAATTTGTTCCATTGAGAATATAAGAAGAACCATGTTGGATCAGATCAAGGATCCATTCAATCCAACATTCAACTCATCAGTTGCTGGAGGGAAGCTCACAGGAAGGACAGATACAACTGTTTTACTTCTTTTTTTAAAAAAATGTTACAAGCTGCCTTGAGTTCCATTTCTGGGAGAAAGGCAGGATGATGAGAATAACAACAGCAACTGCATCTTCTGAGCTATCCTGAATAGCCATCCTGAATGGTGGTGGTGGTTGTGTTGTTGTTGTTGTGTGCCTTCAAGCAGTTTCTAATTTATGGTGACTGTAAGACAAACCTATCACAGGGTTTTCTGGTGGCTGAGAATGTGTGATGTGCCCAAGGTCTCCCACTTGGGTTTCCATGGCTGAGTGCAGCATTGAATTCTGGTCTCCAGGGTCAGAGTCCAATGCTCAAACAGCTACACCATACTGTCTCTGGAACAATAGCCACTGATAATCCCCAATACCATGTGTTTATCTAATCCCCTGCTGCAGCTCTCCAAACTGGCCACCATCACCCCATATTGTGACAGTGAATAGTACTTTTTATGTGCCGTGCAATTAAGGATTTCCTTTTACCTGTCTTGAATTTTCCATCACTTAGATTCAGTGGACCTTCCCAGGGTCTAATATTACAAGAGGCAGAAAAGCTTTTCCTTATCTGCTTTCAACTTTACTTCACTAGCAGCTACAGACTATTTTGTCTCCCCTTTCTCATCTGTTTGATCATAATGATTGGCCTTTTGCTCACCTACTGGAAAAATCTATAAGTCCATTCTACGTATTAGATTATAATCATCAGCTCTGATCTACTGCTGTAGAGACAGTGTAGTCAATAATGTCATATGTTTTTTAAACTATTTGCATACTTGGAATAGGACATCCTCCGTAATGTTGTGTTTGGGTTGTATCAAACGTTCTTTTCTTGGGTTTTTGTTTGTTTGTTTGGGTTTGGAATTGGTTTGGAGTGGGCTGACTACCAAATGTTCATAAATATATAATACTGCCTGGTTAGCTACTGACTGGCCCTTTGTCACCTCTTCTGTTTAATGTATCAATAATAGTTGAAGAATTATCCACCTCTGGACACAAAGCCCACTCCTGCTCACTCACTCTCTCTCTCATTCTCTCTCTCTCTCCTCTCTTTCACACACACAGCACAGGTATCTTAATTTTAGTACTACAATTTAGGAATGGGGAATCAATTTCTTTGGCAGACATTTTTAGTAAACAAATGGGTGGTCAGAATCCTTTTCAATCCCCTGCAAATCTCCTAAAGATCTACAGTGGATCTTAGTCTACTTTCTCTCCACCTCTGCTTTAAAACATAGCCTTGTACCCTACTTTAGGAGTGATTGGGGCAGACCCACAACATTTGATAAGCAATCATGACCCTCATGATTGCTTTAGGCCTAAATTGCCTTAGGCTTAAATATAATTTAGAGATGCTTAATCTGATTGCCTATCTGTATTTTGTTATACGGGTTCACACTGCGTATCTTGTTTCCCAAAATCTCAGTGTTAGGATGATCAAATGCACCATTATATTTTGCAAATGACCTAAAACACACTTTTCAACTTTTCTTCAAGAGATATAGGCCTTTTCGGAGAGTGTTATTACCATGATCCAGCCATTTGGATGATTTTATACAGAGCACTCTACTTGATGTGTGAGGATTTGTGCACATAATACCCTTTTTATGGTTAATGAGATTAACATACAAGGCCTGCCACCAAACTCAGAGCATTCACTTAAGTCACGAAACACACGCCAGCTCAAATGATTTCAACCATTCCTTGCTTTTGTACATTTGCCCCACAGTGAAAGGATGTTAATATGGAAAGTTGAATTCCCAAGCAAAACAAGAACCAATGAGCTCCCAAGCAAAGACTGCAAAACTGATGTATATATTCTGTGGTTTCCATTTCCTTGGCTTTATTGTTTTTATGTAAATTCTCCCAGGACATTTCAGGTTATATGTCTGGAAAGCTTAGCTATCCAGCAGAGGAAAGACTGAGAGAATAATGAGAAATGTGCTAGAAAAATGCACATAAAAAGTTTTGGAGAAATGAAAATGGAAACAACAGACACTTAGAAACTTATTGCACATTAATAAAAAAATCTGCCTCTTTTCTGTCTGTGGGTGGGGTGTGTGAGACTGCAGAAGCACACACAGATGCTATTAAGGTAGCTATGAAACATCAGAACATTTTGCTTGTGAGATATTCAAAGCATAAGAGTAGTTTCAGAATAAAATCCAAGTAGCCTGTACTGTAAGAATCTACAGACACTCCTATAAATAACGTTATGTGCTTGCTTCTCCCTTGAGGGGTGAGAAGTCCAGGAGTGATGCTAAAGCATTTAGCTTTCTTTGGAAGAGAACACTGGAGACTTGGGTATGCTTCTATCATGTGTTTTCCATACACATCTACAAGTGGAGCACAGCAGAAGCAAGCAAACACCTTCAGCAGGTAGCAGAAATGCTAATCCTAATTGTGCATCCGATTCCCAAGCCAACAGCATGGAGCCCACAACTCAGCCAGAATGCTTCTAGAGTCCAGATCATTAAACTTACAAATCTAACTCCAAACTCTCCCCCTCTTCATAATTCAACACACAAGCTGATGCAACTTCTCCAGAGAACTGGTCTTAGTGGTCATCTTGGTAGGTACACTTTCCATTCCTAACCACTGGACATCAATGAAAAGCATGCGGTAAGAAGAGCCACGTTGGATCCGATGAAGTGCTTGTTTGAACAAACATTCTGCTTTCTCACTCACAAGCAGCACTGTCTTCCATTCCACAAGTGACATACAGAAGAATACTTTCTCTGATACTGGAGGTAAAGGTTGTCAGATTCAGGTGACCCTGAATCTCCAGTTTTGGTGAGTCGCTTCCAGACAGGATTTCTTGTGTTTGTGTGCCTTCAAGTCATTTTCAACTTATAGCAACCCAAAGGCAACCTTATCACAGTGGTTTCTGGGGCTGGGAGTGTGCGACACACTCAAGGTCATCTAGTGGGTTTCTCTGGCTGAGAGCGAAATTGAATCCTGGGCTCCAGGGTCATAGTCTAATGCACAAAACATTGCAAGAGTACTATTTCTCCATTTTTAGGGAGGGGGGCTCAATTCTGGGCAAGAGTAAGGGACTGTGGCCCTTTTCACACACAGGCGGCAGAACGGGGCAAGCCATGCCAAAACGGGGCTTACCTTTTTCCATCGCCGCGCACAACATCCCGTTTCGCTGCTCCACACATTTGCAGCGTCCGGCGGCAGTGCTCAGCAGTGCCCAAAATGGCAGATTCTGACTGGCGGAGCCTCTCCACCAATTGGAGAAGCTCTCCAGCAGGAAATCCCACCCCCTGCCCGATTTGCAGGGACGCCCTTTTGCGTGCCCGCAAATACACACGGGCACTGCGACGGGGCTGGACACCCCGTGCCTTTGAGAAACCACATAAAATGTGGTTTTTCAAAAGCACGTAGCGCCGCCACTTGCGGGTGCCCGACCGCAGATTGGCGCGTGGATTTACTCGCGAGTAATCCACCCCAATTCGCGTAACGGTGTAGACGACCTCCGTGGAGGTCGATCTACACCATTTTTTTAACCCCATGTGAAAAGGGCCTGTGTGAAAACTTCCAGTTCAGTTAGGAAAGCAGCAGCTTGCTAAAATTTTCAAGGTTTAATTGATCGTTTGCTGCAACTTCCAAAGTCTCTCAAGTTAGCTTCTTCCTTCACCCCCACTTGTCATAGTGCCAGGATTCACTGTTCACCTTGTTCTGAATCTGCCTTCTGGTTAGAAACAAGTCAGATGATCAAATGTTCATTAACTGTTTTTGGAACAGTCCTTTTAGTTGTGATATCTGTCTTAATTTCCAAACAAGAAAATATTTTCTCTCCCCCAACCCTGTGTGTGCATGTCTATCTCATAATTTGATTGACAAACTGTGAGCAACTGTGGCTGGTGCTTAATACATGAAGCTTAATGACATCACCAGGGGCTATTTCTAAGCCTTGGCTTGGAAACCCCAGAGCCTGAGAATATCCTCACCTGGCAACCCTAACTGAAGGTGACATATAGCCATCCTGATTAGTAGCCATTTACAGTTTTAACATGAAGTAGCTATTGATTGCCCAAACCTTGAAGGAATATCAACTGATATTCTCTGACTATTAAAATCCAGGCAGCTTAACAAAATATGATTGTTTACTCATCCATTTTAACCAGTTTTATCTGGCATTGCATTCTACATGTGAGATATGTGTGTGTGCATTCACCTGTGTACACACAACACACACACTTATAGTTCCAGCCACAAAGTAAAAATATACTTCAAAAATCAAGTTAAATCTCCTGTACATAGTACAAAGCTTTTTGTCACACTTATTAAATGAAACATCAAAATAAATGAGGATCTCTGCTCAGCCTTCTTGTGTACAGCTTTGTTTCAAGACCATTCTGAATGAATTATTCTTTGGCTGACAGATCAGGAGTAATTCACCAGATACATCACACTTGTTTACTCTTAAATCATTTCCAGCCTACGGATCACTGCCAAGATTTCCAAAAGTGACCAGTGACTTAGAAGTACATCTTCTGTTGTCTGTGGAAGGTACTGTTGTATTCCAAGTCATTCATTTAACAAAGACGTATAAGAAATTACAGTGTTGGGACTCTCATGCACTTTTGTGCTGAGGGAAGAGGGGACTGTAAAAGAGAGCAAAAGACAAACTCCAGGAGTACTTTCCGAGTTTCATGTTTCACGACCCTTCTCAAAACCATGCAAATACGGGAATTTGTTCTGGTGTTTTAACTGTACTATTTAGCATTAAGGGGGGAAAAGGCTATTTAAAATGGGCCAAAGCACTTCATGCATATGGCTTGGTGTTATTCTTACAACAGCCCACATAAGTTAGGTCAGTATTATTAGCCTATATTATTGATGGGGTGTGACTGAAGCAGATAATGGCTTTCCTAAGGCTGCCTGGGAGATTGGGACTATATGGAAGGAAATGTGTCTCAGCAGGACAGCACATGCTTTGTATACACAAAGTCTCTGTTGTCTCTGCTTTAAAAGATCTTTACTTGATCCTCTGGGGAACTTCTGCTGATCAAAATAGAAAGTATTGGGATGCTCAAATGTAAGCCTGTATCATGAGCACTAAAAACAAGATTCGATTTGGGAACTTCCTGTTGGGTGGCTTGCCTCTTAGCCAATAGGTACATCTGTTTCCCCCAAAATACTTCTTCCAAAGAAAATAGGCAGATGTCTTTTAAGCAGTATATTTTCCTGAGTCTTTAGGTACAAGCATAACTTCTCAATGGGACCACATTAAGATTGGCAGAAAGTCTTGGAAAGCAACAACCACCCAGAGATATACATCTTAATAAGCAAATGATATAAATAATGAGTTTTAATGCCCCCCAACTATTAAAAAATGACTGTTTTAAAAATTTTAAAGAGTGCAGGGAAGGGACCAAAATCTGGGAACCTATTTAAATATTAAATCACCATTTCTCGAAGCTTCTGGCTAGTTTTCATCCTCCAGTGTGGGGGTTCCCCATTTAGAGGCATTTTTTTTCAGTTACTGCAGCTTTCAGATGGCTCTAGTGCAAAATATATAGCCCACAGAACTTCTGCAGTTGCCCATGTAGAATCCCCTGTTAAAGGAATGCACAGAGTATTTCAGGATTTGTGGGTAGCCCTGTGTTCTGCTATCACAGCCAGAAGCCATGGTACTAAGCCAGCATGTTTTTTTCTTCACATAACAGTCAGAATACTTCAAAAGGCCCTACAACCACAGGCACAGAGAGCTTAATTTTATGTGCCATATAGGATCCTGATCCGGCCAGTGTTTGCTTACAAACACACAAACACTATAGGGAGGGGGAGAGTGGCCGCCAGGTTCATCAGCAGCAACTGTATGGGGCAGAAGACTGGAAAAGGCTCTCTAGCAACGATCCTCATCTTTTATAAAGCCATTAAGTGGTTTCTCAAAATCTACAGTTTCTACATCCTGTGCTTTTCCAAGTTAGGAGGGTTGTTGTCATTATTTATTTCCTATCCACTTAAACATGGAATAGTCTAGCAGTGCTTCTCATCAACAAGGTTAAGTGCCTAAAAATTGCTGCTCCTATCTCACAGCTTCAGATTTGTGTTCTGTAATTTACACTCCAGTATTTGTTACATCTATATAAAAGGTAAAGTATACATCAGCAAAGCTACAAGGTATGATTAGAGCTTTGGGTAGGCTGCTTACCTAACTGAACTGAATGGTACTTGATTCCATTTGGAATATATACAGAACATGGTAGAACTTAGGCCATTTCTGCATAACACTGTTATAGTGCTATTATTCCACTTTCAACATCCTATGGAATCCTGGGATTTGTAGTTTAGAGAGGAGCATTTAGAATTCTCAGTCAGAGAGCTCTCTGGCCTCAGCAAGCTACAAACTCCAGAATTCCACAGGATGTTGCAAGCGGAATAATAGCACTATAAAAGTTTAGGGTCAAACCATTATTATAAGTTTACTCAAGGCTTGGAAATATTACTTTTCTTTCTCTTTCTTTCTTTCTTTCTTTCTTTCTTTTTTCCTTTCTTTTTAACCACAGCTCCCAGAATCCCCCAGCTCAAACTGGGGATTCCTTCAAATGGTATTATGCCAACAGAAAGATTGCTTTCTCATGATTTTTGTCTCAAATATCCTTGAAAACAGCAGCATATGGGAAGGTCCAGTCACATGCGTTGATTCCAGCACAAATGTTGTTTGGTAAGGAGTCAAGAAAGGGATGGAATTTCTTCATTTGCCTTCCCCAATCATTCCAAGTTTCCAAATACAATTAATGCAATTGTTTCTGCAAAGCCAAAGAAAGGTGGCTCTTAGGCCACCACTGTGACACCTGACAGATCTTCTCAGATGAACTTAAATTCTCAGTGAGCTCTCTTGATTCTGAAAAAAAAGTAATAAAACATATACAGCTCCCCCATGTGACTATTTTGCTTGAAACCTAAGGTTAACTTGGATCAGAACTCAAACAAAAGGCTGAAGCTATGAAGCTGTGCAAATTATCCTGTTTCTGGCATCATTCACTGGAACTTTGGGTCTTTATGGCTCCATAACTGGTTTTTCAAGGCCTCTAACCGATAACAGCCTCTCACCCAATGGATCTCTTGAGAGGCACATATTATCTAACAAAGGGTTGTTATCCTCTTCATTTACCAAATCTCATACACTTGGCAGACATTCAAGGAGTACTGACAAGTCCAACATTCTTTTGCAGAACAATCTTATGTATGCTTACTCATAACCTCTATCATGTTCAATAGAGGGGGAGGGTGCTTTAAGTGCAATTTTCATTTCTTTAATAGTAGAAAAGTAACAATAAACTCTTATTTAAAGGGTGTCTGAATCATGGGCTTTTTTGAGTGGCAAACTTTCCTATGCTAAGAAAATAATACATAGGGCAGAATCCAGAACAAAACAAGGATATGAACATACCTATAAACTTATATTTCAAATCAGTTACAAAAACCTGATTCAGCCTAGTCCTTGAACTCAGGTACAAAAGTATCTATAGTCAAATGAGAAAAGAATCATAGAATCACAGAGTCAGAAGAGACCCCAGGGGCCATCAAGTCCAACCCTCTGCTATGCAGGAACACCCATCAAAGCATTCCCAACAGATGGCCATCCAGCCTCTGCTTAAAAACCTCCAAAGAAGGAGACTCCACCACACTTCGAGGCAGCATATTCGACTGCCAGACAGCTCTGACTGTCAGGAAGTTCTTCCTGAGGTTCAAGTGGAATGTCCTTTCCTGAAGCTTGAATCCATTGTTCCTTGTCCTGGTCTCTGGAGCAGTAGAGAACAAGCCTGCTCCCTCCTTAACATGACATCCCTTCAAATATTTAAACATAGCTATCATGTCCCCTCTTAACCTTCTCTTCTGCAGACTAAACATACCCAGCTCCCTAAGCCGTTCTTCATAGGGCGTGGTTTCCAGACCCTTCACCATTTTGGTCGCCCTCCTCTGGACATGTTCCAGCTTGTTGATGTCCTTCTTGAATTGAGGTGCCCAGAACTGGACACAGTATTCCAAATGAGGCCTAACCAAAAAAAGAGATACATGGAGTCATCAGCTATGAATGGTGTGCACTACATGATCATCTAAATCACAGAAATGTTTTCCAGATAAAAACTGTAAGTTTCACTTTCAGCTGGAAACGAAGTAGCTGCGGAACTAGCATCTATGATGGGAGCGGCATTCCTCTGACAGTAGCACACAGAGACACCACTACATTAGAATGTGAAACAGACCACAGCTTTACTGGTTGCAACAGTAGAAGCTTGGCTACTCATGAGCCGAGACACGAGGTGATCCACCTGCTGACAATGACCCTACTTGGAACCAAATGGAGCAGCAACTGTGGGACACCTATATGGCATGGCTTAGTTCCAGGTTATCTGCTAGGCTTTGTCTTCACATATGAGCTTGCCTTGCCCCTCCACTTTCACAGGTCCATCTGATGGAAACTCCTTGGTCACCTGCAGGTTTTGGTGACTTATACTCATGCTGCATATACTGCTCCTTCAGCATGGCAGTCAGGTGAGCATCTGATGATGGCCAGAGGTTGGCCTGCAAGAAAGCACTCAAATGGGTTCAGCTCCTTGGTATGGATCTTCTGCAGGATTTTGTCATAGATCTTTTCTCCAGTGCCATGTGCCATTGGTGATGCCAATGTCATCTACCCAAATACCATATTTTTTTTGCGGGGGGGGGAGATGTTGTATTTTTATCATTATTATATTTTAAGTTCCTTTTAAACATCGTTTTAAATTAATTATTATTTGCTTATTTTTAATTGTTGAACTATCCACTGTTTAACTGTATTTTAACTCAAATTGTGAGCCATCTTGGATCCCATATTGGGAGAAAGACTGAATATAAACTAAAAAAAACATGCATGGGAGAAGGCCTTCTCAGTGGCTGTTCCCAAGCTTGAAGGCCAAATATGGTCTGTAGGTTAAGGGAACATTTCAATCCTTTAATTCCTTCATAGGGCAAATTAACACTACACATTTATGATACTACATTCTACTTTAACTGCCATGGCAACATTCCATGGAATCCTGGGGTTGGCAGTTTAGGGAGCAGCATTTAGAAAACTCAGTGCCTTACCAATACAAATCCCAGGATTCCATAAGATGCAATCATGGCAGTTGAAGTGGAATAATTTTAGCACTATAAATGCATAGTCTGAATGTGCCCCTGGTCAATTTTGATGCAAGTTCAGTCAATGTTTTCTCTGCATTAAATCACAGATTAAAAATACAACCAGTACTATTTATTTTACGTTTTAGTCAGTCCTAAAATATGGGAGCTATATGTGGGCCCCAAGACCTTTTCTAGCACTGTACTACTCCAGTCTCCCGAAACAGTGAATTGACTTTCCTGAAAGTCTCTGGGACCCTTTCCCAGCATTATAGCACTATGATTCCACTTTTTAACTGCCATGGCTGTATTCTGTGGAATCCTTGGACTTATAGTTTGGCGATGCACTAGATGGAATTTTCTGTCGGAGAATGTTAAACACCTTATGGCCACTTCTGCATTATGAGGGGCATTTAGAATTCTCAGCCAGAGAGCTCTTTGGTCTCCATAAACTAAGAAAAAGAATTCCACAGGATGTTGAAAGTGGATTAATAGCACTATAACAGTGTAGTGCAGAAATGGACTGCAGTTCCTAGGATTCTATGGGATATTTTCATGACACTTAAAAGCAGAGTCATAGCATTCCAATTGTGAGGTATGAAAGGGTTGCAAAGCAGTAGTTCACTTTTTTTTTTTAAACGGATTGTGCCCCATCCCTGCATTATTTAACAGACAGAGACACTTATCAGACCCAAAAGTGAATTTTTGGCCCTTTCTGAGGCCTTTCTGCACTACACTGTTATAGTGCTATTATTCCACTTTCAGCATCCTACCGAATTCTAGTTTACTGAAGCCAAAAAGCACTCTGGCTGAGAATTCTAAATGCCCTTCTCTAAACTGCAAACCCCAGGATACCATAGGATGTTGATAGTGGAATAATAGCATTATAACAGTGTAGTGTGGAAAAACACCAGACCTCTGGAGTTTTTATTTTCTCAGTTTGACAGCTCTGACAGTCCATGTAGCCCGGGATAAGCAGTTGTGGGAGGCTAGAGGGCTACATTGGCCCACTAGAAGAAATGGGGGGGTCACACCAACCCAATGCAAAAAAATTATCCCCAAATGCCCACCCCCAACACCCACTATGGAGTGTGGGGGCATTTTCGCCATATCTTTAGGTCACCCCGTGCCATTTTAGACTCAGAAGAGACCTTTTTTCCCCCAAAACAAGAAGTGATTGGAAGTTACTTCCATTTTGGTTCCCTTTTTTTTTTTTTTAAGTCCTTTTCTAGGGGGCTACAAAACATGGAAAACTGTCTCTTTCACACTTTATCCACCCCTGATGTAGTCCCGGGGGATTCAATTGTCTACTCCCATACAAGAACTTGGGGACCTCAAAGAAGCTTCTAAGTGTTAGCTTCACAACAAGTATCCCAAAGATCTTTCTGAAAAAGAAAACTTAATATCTATTTTTAAAAAGAATAGAAACTGTCCTCTTTATATTATTAAATGAGAACTATTTTAAAAAACAACAATTATTTTTCAGTGAAATATGCATAGCTGAAGGGCTTTTCTTTCTTATGCACGCTGCCAGTGATTCTGACAGGAGCTGGAAGAAATTTCAACAAACTAGCACACATAAAAAACTACATGCGTTCTATAACAAGGCAATAATTGTTAACCCAACTGTCTAAATACCATAAAGGCACCAGATCCTATCTGACCTTGGGAGCCAAACAGGGGTTGGTGCTTGGATGGGAGACCGCCAATGAATACCAAGTGCTGTAGGCTGTATTTCAGAGGAAGGAAGCAGAACCTCCTCTGAGTATGTCTTGCCTAAGAAAATCCTATGAAATTCATGGGGTCACCATGACAGATGACTTGAAGGCACACAGACACACACAACTGTTAACCACATAGCAATATATCGATTGAGTGTGGCCTTGCAAGAGAAATTGAACTCAGTGAGTTAGGGGAACTGATTCATGATTTTGAAATGAAATGGCCAGAGAAATAAAGTTTTAAAGTTAATTTGTCTAATGTTTGCAGTCATACTGATCAATTATATCTTTTTTTTTAAAAAAAAGACATTGGAAGGACTGTTCCTTTATTAATAACCAAAATTACAAGATAGCAGATTTTCAAGATTCTCGTCTGAACGTTTAAAAGCAACGAAGGTAAGTGTTTTCCACAAATGGAAAATATGTAATACTAATTTCTGAATAAAAGCAGACATTTTTTCATGGTTCTTGAGCTTGTACACAGGGGATAAAGGAATGTGATCTGAATCTGTATTACACTTGTGCCAGGCCCCCAAAGAGTGATCCTTGGGCCTTGCTTTTCCAAGAAAACAGTTCAGACCTCTAGCAAGAGTGATGTACTCCTTCCCAATCTAGTGGGTGATAAGCTAGGGGAGAGAAAGGGATTGGCAGTGAGAAAATAGGTGGTTTTGTCCACTTTTGGCACTGCTTCCAGCACTGACTTGTTACTGTAGTTTCTAGTCCGGGTCTGTGGTCTATTAGATATTATTTGATATCAAGAAATTGGCCATCCCAAACCATCCTGCTTACGAGGCCCCCGGACAAGCACACACACGGACACGGCCGAAAATAGCTGAACAATAACAAGTAAAATCCAGGCAGGCCAGTAATTGCTGGAATGCCACTTCAGGAGACCGCCAGGCAAGTACGCTTTAAAACCATATTATTGCAGCGTACAAAAGATTCCCTGCCCCAAGCAGGCAGCTTGACGAGCTGAATATCCAACTGTCAAGCATTCCTTATTTGCATACTGTCTGCGTTATTGACAACTCTGTCATAATTCAATCATGATAAATACTGACCTTTCAGGAGGCTTTGTCTCCAGCCTGACCCCCTGATTTTGAGCACTTGTTACTGCAGTTTAGGCCTACTTGGAGATGCCCCCAGATATCATTTTGATATCATAGTTTGGCTCTCTTCCACCACCCCTCTCCACGTGTTTGTGAGGTCCCCGGACAAGCACAGAACTAGGCTCGGCCACTAATTGCTGGACATTCCATTCAGGCCACCCAGGCAGGCCAGAAATAGCCAGATCAACACTTGAGGAGACCTCTCTGAAAACACCTTCATTATGTATGCATGCTGTTTACAAAGGACTCCCTGCCCCGAGCAGGCACCCTGGCAAGCTGAATACTCAACTGCCAAGCACTCTGCATTTGCATACTGTCTACCTCTTTGTCGATTCAGACTTAACTCAATCATGCTAAATTCTGACCTTTCCAAAGCTTTGTCCCGCTCCTAAAACGCATTGTTTTCCCCAAGTAGGGCATAGCCTGCAGTCACATTTCCCTCTATAAAAAACCCTGATTCCGAGACTATCCTCGGATCACTCCCAAGTTCCAGACCGTCTTGCTGCCGCTTTGCTTGGCGAGCTTCCCCTCAGCTCCATGTGCTGAGCCACATTGAACCCCAGCATCGCTCTCTATCTTCTTTCCGGGCTTCAGAAACAGGTTTCGTATCACCTGAATCAACTGTCCCTCTGAAAATCCCGCTATCAACTCAAACCTTTATTTTCCTTAGTTATCTGTGTGTGTGTGTTGCTTGCATCGTGTGCCTGTATTTAATAAAGATCATTCATTAATTTCAACATGGTTTGCTTCTTGACTTGGCCTGACCCCATAAACATTGGGTTACAAGATCCTGCTGTGTTACCCTGCCTATCGTAGTGCCAACCAGTGCTCTTGACTAATTTCCCCATCTTGTATAATTGTAAGGTTATTTAGGTGTCCCTCCCGGGACCCCCAGTAAACAGGGTAACACGCTTCTTCGGATCGCTCCTGGCTTCTATCCCGCCTTGCTGCCACTCCAATTGCCGAGCCTTCCCCTCAGCTTCCACGTGCTGAGAATCTCCGCTCCAACTGACTTTTCTTCAGACTAACCAGGCAACAGGATCAGGTGTAGTATTTCCCCTGAAAAATCCCTCTTAAAATCCCCTATCAAACTCCTACCTTTCTTTCACTAGGTCTGTGTGAATGATTGCATACATACATATTGACTGGATTTCAAAACAAAGAAAACAATTATTATTTACTTCTGCTTGATTATTGACTTGGCCTGACCCCATAAACATTGGGTCCAAGATCTCGCTAGGTTGCCCTGCCTCTTGCATTGCTATAGCTTGTGCTCTGGCTAATTCCCATCCCCTATTATTTGGAGCACATTGAGGTGTCCCTCACAGGACCCCAGAAATCAGGGTAATAGACTGACACATGCCTCCTGGAAACCATAAAGATTATCCTAAGGGAATACAGGCATCCTTGGAAATACAGTTGTTTTCTACTAGCTTTGCCTCATAAGTACCCTTCCTCAGGATCTCAGCTACTACGAATGGTATACCATGTGTTCTGCCAATGTGCTGCAATGAGACTGCTGATAAGTAGTCAGGCAACTAGTCCAAACTGGTAGGTTTTTGACTGCATTTTTTTAAGGAGTCACACATACAGTCAGCAGTAGCAGCCTCCTGCCTCATGCAGAGCTCTACTGATTGTCATGTGCTTTTTTTTAATTTTAGCATTAGGAAACAGGGTTGGTACTACTGAAGTGGTTTGACCCAGGTAACAGCAGCAAAAATCTAGTTCTGCTTGTCTTTCAAAGAGCTCCTTACCCCTATATTCTCAAATCCAGATAGAAGACGATTGAACTAGTGAAATTAGTCATTTCTTTTCCCATTCTCTCTTCTATAATAATTTGCTGGATACTTTTCAGGTACTTCTCTCATTCTAGCCTTTTTCTCAGACATCTGGCTACCACAAATTATCTTTATTGTTGGGCAAGCAATAAGATGACTAGTGAATATGTCCTGTAAGGAAACTTTCCAAAGGTTTTATCCTTAGACCAAAATTCTATATGCATTTTTATAGGTTGCAGAGCAAGCATGATGTAGTGGTTTGAGCACTGGACTACAACTCTGGAGATCAGGGTTAGAATCTCCATTCAACCATGGACACCCAGCGGGTGACCCTGGGCAAGTCACTTACTCTCAGCCTCAGAGAAAGGCAAAGGCAAACTCCCTCTGAACACATCTAGCCAA
The DNA here is from genome assembly GCA_948474755.1 of Ctenosaura bakeri. Lineage (NCBI taxonomy): Eukaryota > Metazoa > Chordata > Lepidosauria > Squamata > Iguanidae > Ctenosaura > Ctenosaura bakeri. The sequence continues at coordinate 91,288 of CAOLHI010003772.1, forward strand.
GACAACTGCACCCTAGGTTCACCTTTGGGTTTCTGTAAGTCAGAAACAACTTGAAGGCACATAACAATATCCCAGCTTTCATAAGAGCCCAAAATGGTGCACAAACCTTTATTCCTCCTGCTATATATTCCCATACCAACCTGTGAGGAGACCTGCACAGATTACTAAACAGATGTTACTGAGGAAACAGCAGTGAAAGGGTCACCGCCGCTTGTGATCTTGGAAGGCAATCTGATAGGCGCTTACTTAGAAGTACAACCCACTGAGTACAACAAATGTACTCTCAGCAGGAGTGGAGCCGCAGGAGGAGCTAAATGGGGGCATTGCCTCCCCATAAGCATTCTCCTGTCTTTATGAAAATTTCCTTCAGTTCCTAAATTTGCTGCCATTGCAGAATGAGTGCTGGAAATCATTCACACCTGGAACCCTTACCAGCTGTGTTTGCATTACCTAGGTAACTTCATTGTTATCATGTCCCTTCAAATCATTTCCAACTTATGGCGACCTTAAGGGATTTTCTGAGGTCTAAGAACATTTCCCCACGACACTCTTATAGTATGATGATTCCACTTTCAATGTCCTATGGAATCCTGGGGTTTGCAGTTCCGGGAGGGGCCGGGCGGAAACTGCAAACCCCAGGATTCCATAGGAGGTTGAAAGTGGAATCATCGCGCTGTAAGAGTGTTGTGCGGAAGTGGCCTAAGACTGTGTGACGCACTCAAGGTCACCCAGCGGGTTTCTGTGGCCATACAGGGAATCAAACTTGGGTCTCCAGGGTCGCAGACCAACACTCAAACCTGTTCCTTTTCTTTGAATGCCTAAACTGTGGCCATTTCCACACTACACCGTTATAGCACTATAATTCCACTTTCCACATCCTGTGGACTTCTTGGGGCCTGTAGTTTGCTCAGGCCAAAGAGCTCTCTGGCTGAGAGTTCTAAATACCTAACCCCAGGATTCCACAGGATGTTGAAATAATAGCGCACTACTCTGTAACAGTGCAGTGCAGAAATGGCCTTTATGTCTAAATGTTCAGCTGAAGGCCATTTCCGCACTAGCCTGTTATAGCGCAATGATTCCACTTTCAACATCCTCTGGAATCCTGGGGTTTGCAGTTTCGGGAGGGGCCGACTGGCCCCTCCCGAAGCTGCAAACCCCAGGATTCCAGAGCATGTTGAAAGTGGAATCATTGCGCTATAACAGGCTAGTGCAGAAACGGTCGAAGTCTGCAATGCCGTCCTAGCTGCAGCTACAAAGGCTCCCCGCAGCACTCTCACTCAGCTCGGCTTGGGACATGAGTGGCATTTCTACTGTCCAATAGTAGTTCAAAGGAAAGCTAGCTCATGATTGGTTAAACCTTAAGCCAGAAGGGCGGACTTCCCGTTTGCTCAAACGGCTGGCGCCAAGGAAAAAAGAGAGAGTAGCCGAACCCGCTCGGTGGGCCCGTCGCCATGGAGACGCTCCTCTCGCAAGCCGAGCAGCTGCCCGGCCTCCTGGCGGCCTCCCGCTCGGGCCTGGTGCGAAGCTGGGACCCGGCGACCCTGGAACGATCCCTGCGCTGGGGCCGCTTCTTCCAGCAGCTCCACAGCCGCCTCCAACGCGCCCAGCCGGGCCTCCGGGCCGCTCTGAAGCGACGCCTGACCCGGACCGGCCTGCTGCTGGGCCTGGGCCATTTGAGGCGCTGCCCGGAGCTGCTGGCCGTGGCGCTGCTGGAGAACCGGGCGCTGCCCTGCGCCGCCCGCCACCGCCTCCTGCGCGGCCTCTTCTCCCCGGCGGCCGAGGGGAGGAGCCCTTAGGCGTTCACCTCCTGGCCAGGCGCAAGGCCGCCTCGCAGCTCCTCCTCGTCCATTTGCCCCCCGCTGCCGAGGCCTCCGCGGACGGGCGGCAGGGAGGTCCGGAGGTTACAGCCCAGGCGCAGCTGCTGCTGTCGCGCCTGAGGGAGGAAAGGCCCGTCGCTTCCGCCACCTCTTCTTCCGGCGTCGCCCTCCTGGAGCACCTGCCCCGCGGCCCCACGCTTTACAGGGCGGTGGCGGCGGCCCTGCTGGAGCCCGGCGGAGAAGCGGAGGCCCGGGCCGCGCTGCTCCCTTGGCTGCTGCGGGGAGGGGAGGCTCGCCTGGCCGCTTTCTGCCGCCTCTTGCCGGCCGCCTGCGTGGCCTCGCTTTGCAGCCGCCACCCTCCGCTGCGCGCCCCCTACTTGGGTCTCTTGGCCTCCTGGGGAAGCCGCCTCGCTTACGACCCCCTGCGTGGAGAGTGGACGGGCCGCGCTCCAGAAGAAGACGGCGCCGAAGTCCCTTGGCAGGAGGTGGCCGAACGCATCCGCCGCCTCCTCTCCCAGGCGCCTGAGCCTCTTGGCGGTGTAGTTCTGTCTCAGCTGAGGCGGCTGAAAGCCCAGGACGGGGACTTTGAAGTGCGGGGTTTGAGTGTTTGGACTGATCTTCTGCTGGACGTGGAGAGCCCTGAACTCGCGAAGAAGCCCGGAGGAGCTCTGGCCCGATCTATTACGACCACTGCGCCGCAGCATCTGGAGACCTAGGCCATTTCCACACTAGCCTGTTATAGCGCGATGATTCCACTTTCAACCTCCTCTGGAATCCTGGGGTTTGCAGTTTACTGAAGCCAAAGAGCTCTCTGACTGAGAATTCTAAAGGCCCCTCCCTAAACTGCAAATCCCAGGATTCCATAGGAAGTTGAAAGTGGAATAATCGCGCTATAAGAGTATCATGCGGAAAAGGCCCTAGAAAGAAGAAGGTCTCTAATCCCCGTGCCTTGTAGAGATGGCTTACTCCTCCCCCCCCGTAAAACACTTCTTAATTGCAGGGTTCTCAGTTAACTCAGCCTCTTTAAACTGAAAAACTTTTTTTGAAAGTAGAAGGAAACTGTTCTTTATTATTCTCAGTTTAAGTTTTCCTCCTCAATGCTGTATGCCACTTAATTGCATTGTAGGTTTTCCTCCTACGTGTCAGCTTGCTTAGCAACTATTTTGTTATCATTACGGAGCCCTTATCAAAAATCAACAACTGATTCTGTACTGCAAAAATTAAAGACCTGATGTAAAGCAGTAGTTGTACTTGTGTATGTTAAAGATCACTGTATGAATGAACGCATGTACAAGGGTTCTGAATATCTTTATCTGGACCTCTCCACATCCAGTGTGCCAGTACTCTGAGAACTCAGAACTTACTTATTGTTTCATGATGCTTTTGTTAGTATTAATGAATGTGTTTCTCTGACTGTATTTTGACTGTGTATTGCTCTGTTTTTCCTAATCAGTTAATGTAGATTTGAAGAGTTGAATTCTTGGCCAGCATGGGATCGCCATAAGTCAACAGGCAACTTGAAGGCACATACACACAGAGACTGTCCTCAAGTCAATCACAAATTACTCCCAAAATATCCTCTTGTCACTAAATTGTCACATGGTAACACTAGCTATATAGATGGAAATAAAATTGCAATATACAGTTTTCAAATCAGAAATTCAGAGAGGAACTATAAGGAAACTGAGATTCTTCTAGTTCTCTAGTAAGCTACCTTCCTTAATATTCTTGATAATAGTTACCTGACTTGTATTTAATTAATTGACTTGTATTTCAGATCAATTGTCATCAGTGCCAAAGATGAGGAAACTTGTTAGATATACTGCAGTTGTGTGAAGCTTGCCTTTGCTATCAAAGCCTAATATACAACAAGTGTATTTGAAGATTTTTTCCCCTTGGCCCATCATATATTTCTTATTTGTATGTAGAATCTATCTGTGTTGTTACCTGTGATATTTGTATTTCACTCCATATTCAGGTGACACTCTACTGATCAAATGAGGACTCAGACTTGGTGGCACAGTAACAAAATAAATTCAGCAAAATAAAATAGATGGGAATGTATATGTGGTTTCAGTAAAATATCCATATATACTAGAGTGGGCAGTGGTGGCTTTCCAGAAGCTTGACTGCATCCCATCAGTCCTAGTCAGCATAGCCAATGATGGAGGATAATTGCAGTTGCAGGCCAAAAACATTTTGAGGGTCTTTTGTTGCCTATTCCGTGCAACAAGTGTTCTCAGTAAACTCATACTGCTAGATTCCCGATTAACCATTTTTATTTTTAATGCAATGGGAAAAGATGTTTAATTGCAATGCTGAAAGCGGATCACTTTTTGATGACTTGGCCAGTAAATTTTTCTGTCTTGTCTAGTTATACTGTTTTGATTGTAGAACTAAATTGTAATTGTTCCTAACTTTATCAAAAATATACCTTTGATTATCAGTGTCAACATTTTACTTGCTCTCATTTGATGAATGAGCAATCTGATGTAGTAGCATTAAAATGATAAAATATAGGCCATTTCTGCACAACACTGTTCTAGTGCTATTATTCCACTTTCAACATCCTATGGAATTCTGGGATTGGTCCTTTCCTGAGGCCACAGAGCTCTCTGGCTGAGAATTTTAAATGCCACTCCCTAAACTTCAAACTGCAGGATTCCATAGGATGTTGAAAGTGAAATGATAACACTAAAACAGTGTAATGCAGAAACGGCCATATTTTCAAAATGGTATCTTCTCTTTCCTCAGATAAAAATATAGCTGAAATAGCTTGTTCTTCGCATCTGTTATATACTCATATCCTTTTTGGTTTAATGGTTTAAAATTGACTAGCTCACTCAGTGGGCTTAAACTCTGGTCTGCATTAATTTGTTTTGTATATTGAGAATGTATATAATATAAATAGTGTAAGTTTTTGAACTATTTCTTTGAGAAAGGATGGGGTAGAAATATTTGAGATAAGCTATCTCAAAGATACTCGAAGAAGTTTAACCTTTATGCCATTTAATTAATTGGTATAAAACTGGATCCATTTTAATCATTTTCTTAAGCAGAGTAACAACTGCAGCAGTTAAGCAGATGTGTTTTTAGGTTTTGTCCATGGATTCCTAGTGATCTGCTGCCTACATTATGTCAGTTTAAAAAGGCTTGTGTTCTAAAAATTGAGAACATAGTAGTATTATAAGGTATCTTTTTTTAAAGGAAATTATATATATATTTGTATCAATAAAAATAATGCAGCTTTATTAACTTGGTAGAAGACTCTGTGTACTTTGACACCTCCAGATCCCACCTGGTTTTAAAGTTTAAGAAGGGTCAGGCCTGCTTGAATGGGGGACTGCCAGGGAATACCAGGTGCTGTAGGCTATATTTCAAAGAAAGGCAGTGGCAAACTGGGTGTTCCTTGCCCAAGAAAACCCTAAGGAATTCATGGGGCTGTGGTAAGTTGATAAGGTGACTTAATGGCATAAACACACACACATTAATTTGGTATAGACATTTGTTGCTTTGGGGGCTCAAGAAATAAGAGGCTCGGAATGAAGTATATACTGCTTTATTTCAGAGATTCACACACAGTTAAACTAACATCTCCCACCCACTTCTGTTAGTTATCACTTTAGTTATTTAAAGCCTATTGCATTAGCACCTTGAGCAGTATGTGTGCATATACATATTGGTGAGGGCTTCTGAGCCTGTGAGTGTTTATTTTGATCAAAGTGGATAAGAACAACCTAGAATAAATCAAGTCCTCTAGCTGTTTTTCCTCCAGTGTGCTAGTTAGTCAACCTGGAGGATTAAGCCTACATCCTTTTTTCCCTGACATATTTTGTACAATAATTTGGGGAAATGTTTAATAGGACTAAAATTACTCATGTTGTGATTCAGCCTCTCATATTTACGCAAATGCATGCAGTCAGCCTGTGGATCGAATATAAACATGCATTCTTTTTCTGAAAATGCTAACTGAGAATGTGGTACCCAGTGTAGCACTATGCAAGGCTCAGTGTTGCTCAGCATGTTTCTACATGACTTGGGCCTTTTCAGCACTACACTCTTACAGCGTGATGATTCCACTTTCAACATCCTATGGAATCCTGGGGTTTGCAGTTTCGGGAGGGGCCGGCCCCTTCCGAAACTGCAAACCCCAGGATTCCATAGGATGTTGAAAGTGGAATCATCACGCTATAAGAGTGTAGTGCGGAAAAGGCCTTGAACGGAGGAACAGAGGATGTGCTGATCAAATTTGCCCATCAGATCAAAAAGAAGGATAGCTAATACCTCAGAAGACAGAAGAAGACAGGGTTCCAGCTTAACAACGTGGAGAACTAGACTGGTATTACCAAAATGAATTTCAGCTGGAATAAATGGTAATTTAGGCAAGAAAAATCAAATGCTCAGCTATAGGATTGGGCTCAACAGCAATATACGAGAAAAAGATACAAGCATCTTAAAAAAACAAGCTAAACAGCAACTAGCTGGCAACCCTACTTCACAGATAAGCAAGCTTGGTCCTTAGGTGTTTTCTTTACAGTTCCTACCATTGCAGCCAATGATTGTGAGGGATTATGAAAGTTGCAGTTCAAGAGCATCTGAAAGACCACAGTTGCTTGCCCGTACTTGAGCAGCCCTAGCCAACATAGCCAATGGTGTTGCATGATGCGAATTATAATTCACCAACATCTGGAGGGTTGCATAACTCCCATTGTACTATTGAGCTAAATAGCATTCCTGAACAAGTTTATTTTAAAATAATTCCACTAAGTTCAGTAGAACATATATCACGATCTTTTATATACCTACTTAAAAGTAAGCCCACTCAGTTCTGTGTCACTTACACTGGATTAAACTGCATTTAGAACCATAGGCTTAGATTCTGACAAATTTACTAAAAACTGCGGCCTTTGGACCGTAATCCTAGATAAATGTACATATGTTTGAAGCTAAGTATTTTGATTTATTATGCCTTTCCACCAATGGAGAAGCTATTTTTAAAAAATAAAAATAAAAGTTCTCAGGAGTTTGTATTAAAAACAAATTGAAAAATAATCCTACCACTTCTTTCAGAATATGCCCTAAAATGGGTTGTGCGTAAAATATATATCCATGGATTTTATATGTTAGTAAATTCATTAATTTCTTATTAACGTAAATGATCTAGGTAGGAACAATTGATTTCTCTTAGGCTTTAATTGGGCATGATCAATTGTGAATCACAAGTGGGGCAACAAGGTCATTCATCAGCTGCGTAATGTTGTAATGAGCTATGCCTGCCCTTTCAGCTGAGAAAAGATGGAGTGCCCTAAGGGAATGAGATTTAAATCATTGTGCTGCTGACAATTAAATGTGTGTACTGCTGTGTGTTACAGCCTCATTATTCTTCATACTGGGGTGAAAGCTGCTGAGTTCAGGAGGGCTCCATAATGTGTCATGAGAGTTTGTAATTTTGTTGTCTTTGCTCTCAGAACTTTAATCTCCCCAATGCTGACTATAACAAAACTAAAGGAGAGATGAAAAACACATATATGATATGCCAAATAACAGGTATTAATAAGAATGTGGATGGAAGGCAGAGCTGGCCTAGTTTTATACAACTCTGTCCAGTATGAACTCTGTGTTGAGCATATGTGTATGTATGTGTGTGTGTGTATAATATTTTCTAGGCAGAACAACACAGGTGTAGTATCCCTCTGCACTAGTGCTGCCAGGTTTTCAAAACAGCAATACGGGACAATTCGAATTCATGATGTGCAGGGCTGAGAATCAGGAAGTAGTTTTAACAAGTTTGTGCTCTATCTAAATGTGTGGGCTGAGTTATGGTGACCCCATGAATTTCATAAGATTTCCTTAGGCAAGAAATACTCAGAAATGGTTTTTCCAGCTCCTTCTTCTGAAATGTAGCCTACAGTACCTGATATGGTGGCCCTTCCATTTTCGTGAAGGTTCAGGGTACAGAACCCTCATGAAAAAGGAAGAACCACACACAGATCCCCCCATTATCCCCTTCTCATTCCCTTCTGGGGCTCCCCTCTCCCATTCCCTTCTGGGGCTCCCCTCTCTCATTCCCTTCTGGGGCTCTCCTCTCTCATTCCCTTCTGGGGCTCCCCTCTCCCATTCCTTTGCCTTTTGCACACTACAAGCAAGGGAATGGGAGGGGAGCTCTGGAAGGGAGAAGGAAAGCACACATGTGTGCTTCCCCCGCTCTTTGCCTTGCCTTTTGCCTCAGCGTGCATCTCAGCATGGAGGCCAGAGGCAAGGGAGTGGGAAGGGAGCTCCAGTGGAGAGAAGGAAGGCATGCACATGGGCCTCCCCAACATTGCCTTGCCTTTTGCCTTGTCATGTGTTCTCAGTACCAGGGCCAGCAGCAAGGGAAGTGGGGAGCTCCAGAGGGAAAAGGCATGTGCGTGCCTCCCCTCCCACCATTCCCTTGCCTCTTCCACGGGCACTTGCCTTCCTTCTCCATGCCTAGGAAAATGCAAGTGAATGAGAGAAGGAGAATGGGGGAGAGGCATGCATGTCCCTTGTGAATAATCAAATTTGCAAAGGTAAAACCTGCAAATATGGAAGGAGGACTGTATTACCAAATGAAAATACTGATTGCTGTTAACTTAACCATGTATTTTTCTATAAAATTAGCATATTCCTCACATTCATAAACCATATGATGCACACATTTCTGTCTTAATGAAGAGTCCATACTCCATCCCTGAGATTTTTTGGTATCTTGTTCAGTCTAGATAAAAAGAAAAGCTTTCCCTCCCATCAGGGACATCATTTGTAACATCTGCCAGTCCTATAAAGGATAAGCTTTCCAACCTTCAAATAAGGTACAACTCTTATAGTAAGGGATACTTGGCAACTTTACTCAGTTCCTGGAGACTGGGACCCTAATTACACTAGAAATGTTGAACTAAGTATATGGTGTTTGGGCTCTTGCATAACAGAGGTGATAAGCTCTTTGATTTCCCTCTCTGCAACTACAAATACTAGTCTACCTAATTTAACTTTTAAGTCTGATTTTGCCTCCTCTAGGTAAAGGAGAAGATGTCTAGCAGGCAAGAAGTCTCCTTATTCTAGCAGCCTCTGTTCCTCTCTTCTTCATCCCTCTATTGTGTCATTTTATTTTATTTTATTTATTTCCTGCCTTTCTCTCAGCTTGGGTTCAAGGTAACATACAATGTTTTTTTAAAAAACAATACAATGAAAAAAAAAATCATAGTTAAAAAAGTTAAAACACAATTAAACTAAACTTCAATTTAAAAAACACAAATTAGTAACACAAGTTAAAAACTATTGAAAAGATGTTTCTAATATCATAAAATAAAGATACTACACCCCCCCCATTAAAAGCTCTGTCTTGTGAGCCTTACAAACCGCTCCCATAGACAGCTGCAACTAGCCGAATATCATGCTTCACACACAGCTTATCATGTGGCTTAATGCAAGCTCTTTATGTCTAAATCAAAGTGCCAAAATGTTCTAGGATAGTGTAAAAATAAAATACAGCACAATCTGTAGCAGCTGCCCTGAAGTCTAAATAAAACCAGACAAAGGAGGATTGAGAAAGCAGAAAGGAATGGAGAAAAACAAGTTGTCAATAGTTTCAAACAACCAGAACGAGAGTAGCAGAAATAATATTAGAAGTTACAAGCAACATTTCTGTGAGATAATGCAGAGAATGGCTAGACTGTTGTGCATTGGGTGTGGGAAATACAGGTTCAGGTCAATCAAAACTCCTGCTTCAAAGTTTCTCTTTGATAAAGCCAGAGTATCTGGATATATTCCCATGCTCCATTGTAATCATTATGGACAGGTGGGTCCATAGGGCAGACAGGTGCAGGGTGGGAGAAAGGACTTTTCTTGTGTGGCTATGTCCCATCCTTGAAGCATTCTTACTGTTCATTAGGTTTCCATTATCTTTATTTCCTAAATTTTCAAGGATGGTTTTCCAAAATCCATTGAAGGTAATATTTTCTTCCCAAAATATTTCATTGAATTTCATTGTAACCAATTTCTTTGCAGCATAGTGAATATAAATATCCGCTCTTCCATCCAGACATGTTGGACTGTAGCACCCATCATCCCCATCCAGCATGACAGGATATGATGGGACCATGCAAGCCTATGGATGATGGAAGTGGAAGGCCAACCTGGAGTGCATTGGTTACTGTAAATTATTTTTAATCCTTATACTAACTTTGAGCAGTGTAGCTCAACATGGAGAAGTCAGGTTTAAAGTTAACAACATCAGATTGCTGAAGCATCCTTTTTATTGCAGTGGCATACACAAACTGAATTAAGTCTATTGAACTCAGTGGGACTACTTGTAAGCAGAAGTGCCTAGCATTGTGCTGCAATTTGGTTGTTGGATTTCAAGTAATTGCTGATCTATCCTTTCAGTGGCAAAGACTGGTATGCCTTACTTGTAGGAAGAGAAACTAATGGCATTTTGTGCCTTCAAGCCAGGAAAAAAAATATAATTGACAGCTACCATCTTGTTGTCAGAATTATGAAACTGATCTATATTTAGCACTGGCCAATTTGCTGGATGTTCACGAAGTATCATGTGAGTCAGCATCTGGATTTACTGTATTAACCAAAGCAAATGGCAAACGTGCCCCTTTTACTAATTACAAGAGAAGGAACACACTGAGTCTGGTGCACCATACCAGCAAATTGGTCCCAGTAGTATCTGTTATTTTACTCTGTCATTATAGCCTCTAGCAAAATCACTATATTTGAGCAGGGTATGGTATCTGCAAGCTATTAAGGATGCTGTACCCTTATTTTATAGTTTGGTTCCATGAACAGGCTGCTCCAGGAGAAGATCATTTACTGCAGAAACTTTGGAACATAGAATGTTTAAAACTGCAATTACGTTTACTTTACGAGCCAGCTGTTGGGAGGAGGGGAGAATGATTGGGCGGGGGCATGTTTTTCTTTTTTTTAAAAAAAACAACATTAACCTTTCTGTGCATCCTATACTACTTGCCCTTTCAGCACCAAAAGGAATTGCATTTAGATTTACAGTGTGCAATCTATTAATACATTCGCTGAGCATAATCTCCTAATGCTTGCATATATTTCTAGTTGTGTGATGTTTTTAAGAATCTTGACTTTAATGGTACTAAAGCATAGCATTAAACCCTTCATTTATGCCAGGTCTGACCATCCACTGTAATGCAGTTTATATTGAGTGCTTGGTTTCATGGGGTTTTTTTCCAGCTGTTCCCTTGTTGTGATGTATTGATGGGAAATGCATAAGACCTTTCCTTCATACTTTTTAATTTAATATTTCAGTGAACCATGTACCACAGAATATGACTAGTTTATCTAATGAATCACATGGGCCATGGAAAAGTTACAACTCCACTTATTCATATCCATTCAATATTCTGAAAGTACTGAAGCCCTAATTCAGTGATGGGAGACATTTTGAAGCTACCTTGTCTCCCTCAATGGGAATTGGGTAGAGGGCTGCATGCTGATGATGGATGAGACTCAAACCTCATCCTATCCTTGTCTGTAAGGGTAGTTAAGTGACCCTTATTATAAGAGATGTCCCCTATTAGAGGGTTGGAATGTTTTTTTTTTCTTTTATATAGAGTGACCAAGATGCCTAAGCCCCATAATTTGGGGGTGCGGACCTGCCACAAAAACTGAACATTATACAGGGTAATTTATGAATGTGGACATTATGCTAGTTTTACAGAGAAATATATGGTTAAGTTAACTGAAATCAGTACAGTCAGCACTCCACGTCTGCAGGTTTCACTTTTGTGGATTTGATTATTCACGGATTATTTACTGTCACCTCTGCTGCCTCCCTACGCCATTTTTAATAGGAACTGCAAGCCTCGTGAGACTGAGAAACGTGAATGAGATTTGTAAGTCCCTATTAAAAATGGTGTGGGGCAGCAGTGGAGGTGGCAGTCAGCCCCATCAGCCACCCACTTCTGCCTTGGGAAAAACCTTGATACCTCAAAGGAATCCATGGTGGGTTGAATATGATAATCATTAGATTTTTGTGTGTTAAATATGGTTTGGGAGGGGCTAGTTATTCACAGTTTGTTCACTTTCATGGGGATCCTGTGCCCTAACCCTAGCGAATGTGGAGGGATGACTGTACTTCCATCTGGTGTTTAGACAAAACACAAGCTTGTTAACAGCTAATTCTTTCTTGTCAGACCTGCATGTCAGGAATTTTGACAGTCCCGTACTGATACTGAACCTGGCAACACTATAGGATATTCTTATGACTAGGGCTAACAATGTACATCTGGAAGGTGACATAATATATATTGTTTCCAAGATGTTGGATAATTCAAGATTATTTCATGTTGGACACTAGACTTTGTGAATCTGGTACCCTCTGGGCATGTTGAACTATAGTTCTCAAAATCCATGATCCGCAATGTGAGATGCAGTCTAACACTTCTGAAGGCACAAGATTTCGGAACATGCTATATCTCATTTTGTGCTGGTGGCCCTACTGTGAACATGGCAGGATTTTTAGGTCTAATCTGATGTGTTTCTATGTCTTATAGCCCAAAAGATTTTTAGTCTCATAAGAAGCTGTCCCATAAAGTCTGGCAGATGAATAGTAGTATGTTTTACAAAACTGAAAACTGAATTCAAGTCCTGTTTAGTTTCATGAGCCCAAGAATGTCTTTTATTAGTGGAAGCGAAGCTAAGACAAGCTGGAACTATTCAGAAGAAAACTATTAGAAACCTAAGGCATATGCTTCATTAAATTTGTGTGGAATCATGCAGAGACCTGCAAATCTTATCTCGGCCTGGTTTCCATTCGACAGTCTCAGATTTGTTGAACAGTAATTAACTTGAGCATCATGGTAGCAGAAATAGTAGCTTTCCAACTACAAAGAAATGTTTAAATCTAAAAGAATTATGAGGCTCTGGGAATTACTGGCACATTATAGTGGTGAACTGAAAGGGTGACCTGCCCTGGAGGAATGTAGAGAAGTAATAATGTACAGGTCTCATCTGTCAAAGAAGGGTAGCAAGCATTTCTTTTTACCCAAGGGCTATATCCATCCTTGGAATTTTGAAGGGATTAGAAATACCAGGCATAATTTATCTACAGCATCATTATTCTGAACTTAGATGTTATTTTCCCAGTCAGGTTTTTGCACAATTATGTTCAGAATAATTTAATTGGATTAAGCAGCTACTATAATAGGTCAGGGTATTTTTATTCAAAAATCTCCCAATAGCTTGTTACAAATCTAAAAACTTTTAACCTGAATTTTTTTCAAGGGAAGAACATGTTTAAAAAGCCAAGCCTCCAACATTAAAGCACTGAATTACAGAAAGAGACCTGTGATCAATCATGTCAAAAATGTTGTGAGGAGTCTTTGAAGTTTTCTTCTTTGAGTTTTAGTTCTAGATTTGCTGATTTTAGATTCTATCTTCTCCAAATAATACAAAATGAAGGTCATATTAAATACAGGAAAGTTAATTTATGTATGCATCTGTTAGATGGATTATCTGGACAACAATGATGACCAGTGGCTGCTAGCTGCCCTCATTTCACTTGGTACAGCACAATTCTAGGCACCTCTACTCAGAAATAAGGTCACTTGTGTCACTGTTAGGTAAATGAGTATAGGGCCCTTTCCGCACTGAGGCTTCTAGCGCAAGCGGGGGAGGCCGGCAAGCGCAAGAAGGCTCGTCCGGGAGGCTGCCGCTTCCCCCTCCTTCCTTCCGCAGGCGAAGGAACCAGCGGGGAAGCGGCACCGAAGGAGGCTTGCCGCGCAAGCCGCCCTCCCCCGTGCGAAGCGGGAGACCTCGTGCCGGATTCCCACCCCGCGCGTGTGTCGGATTCCTCCCCCCGCGCGTGCCGGATTCCCCCCCCGCGCGCCGGATTCCTCCCCCCCGCGCGCGCCGGATTCCTCCCCCCCGCGTGCCGGATTCCTCCCCCCCGCGCGCCAGATTCCTCCCCCCGCGCGGCGGATTCCTCCCCCCGTGCGCGCGAAGCGGGCGGCGCATCCGTCGCGCTACCTCCCCACCCCGCTCCTTCCTTCCGCAGGGGCGGAGGGAAGGAAGTGCAACCCGGCCGGCTCCCGGAGGTTCCGCACGAAAGGTAAGTGCAGGTGGGCTCCGGGAGCGTTGCGCAAGCGCGGGGTGATTTTCGCTTGTACGCGAAAATCAAAAAACCCGCGCTCGCGCCGCTTCAGCCCCGTGAGCCGGGCGGAAGTGGGAGTGCGTCGTGCGGAGCGACGCTCCCACTCCCACGAGGCTCACGGGGCTATCGCGCGCGCAAAGGCCCGTGCGAAAGGGGCCTAGGTCTCAGTGACAACTTTAGTAAGCAAACAAATTTTAGAGGGAAAGAAAAAGAGGAAATCTCACAAAGAGTCACTTCTCCCTGCTGAAAACATATTAACTGTGGCCTAGTTCAGTTGTTAATTTGGCCAGACATAACCTGGAGGCTTTACATCAGGGGTATGCAAAGTATAGCTCTGGGGCCACAAGTGGGCCCCCAAGGATGTTTTTGGTGGCCCTCAGGACCTCCAGAATCACTAGGCCAACCTTTTCCAGCCAAAAAAGCAGGTGAATTGGTGCTCCTAGAAGCCTCCAGGTATAGCAATTTACTTTTTGAAAGAGAATGCAAAGCCTTTATTTACTGTTTTAATATCAAAAATACTCATTTTTGAGAACAATATGGAGACTTCTGATTACTTTTGGGTTTTGTTTTGTTTTTTATAAGGCACTCTAGAATCACAGAATCACAGAGTTGGAAAAGACCACAAAGCACATCCAGTGCAATCTTCTGCCATGCAGCAATACACATTCAAAGCCCTCTGGATAAATGGCCATCTAGCTTCCCTTTAAAAACCTCCAAAGAAGGAGACTCCATCAAATTCCAAGGCAAAACGCTCTTACCACAGGGAAACTCTTCCTAATGTTTAGGTGAAATCTCTTTTCTGCAGTTTGAAGGCATTTATCTGCCTCTTAGGCCCTTTTCGCACCTTACCTTCATCGTGGCAGTGGGGAGCGGCACTCGCGCGAGCAGCTCACGACAGCCCTTCTGCCTCCTGCATTGGCTTCCTGGTAGCGTGACCGTCGCGCTAGCGCCCCGCCCCTTCCTTCTGCAGCGCAGTCTGGGAGCTGTAGGCCACGCTGGGGGAAGGAAGCACAACCAGCCCGGCTCGCCGAAGCACCACATGCAGGTAAATGTGCGAGGGTGCCGCGAGCATTGTGCGAGTGCACAGTATTTTCAACTTATAGGCGAAAATAAAAAAATGCGCATGCACCCCGCTTTAGCCTCGTGAGCCTTGTACGGAGCGACGCTCCCACTCACGTGACGCTCACGGGGCGCTCACACACAAAAAAAATGCATGCAAAAAGGGCCTGAGACTCTGGACCAGCAAGAAAACAAGCTTGCCCCAAATCCCATATGAGATCCCTACAAATATTTAAAAATGGCTATCATATCACCTCTTAACTTTCTCTTCTCCTGGCTAAGCATATGCAGCTACTTAAATCACTCCTCAAAGAACATGGTTTTCAGGGCTTTTACCATTTTGGTTACCTTCCTCTGGATAGGAATTGCAGAAACAGCCACTTTACATTTTCCATTATTGCCCAGTGAAACAATAAGCAGGCACACTGGCAGATATACCCTTAGTTGAATTGTGCCAGTGTAAGACAAGCAATTTGTCCTATTTATTTTTAAAGGACAGTTTTATTTAAAAAATTGTGAGCTAGCTAATTAAGATGTTCTCTTGTATGCTTGTTTGACCATATCTTTTAGAGTCGATTACCTTCGAATTAAAAAACTGAAATTTGGCCTTTCATGTATCGAAATTGTTACAAAGACAGTTATTGTAACAGATCACTTCAGTGGCAGAGACTTCCTTTATCATAATGCCAGAGTTTAAAATGGAAGAAATGTAATTGCTTGTGGGATCTCTAGGGATAAAATGGGCTTCAGTTGCATACAAAACTCTCATGTTCTGTCTTCTGATAGGAGCCAAAGGAAGGGTTTTTTAAAATAAAATAAAATCACAGAAGGCCAGATGGCACAGTTTTGCTTTTAAATTACAATTTCTGGATTTGAGTTCTGCATTTCTTCACTGAAACATCAGATCTAACACAGTGGCACACACCTTGATTGCATCTCAGTTGGACTACTGTAATGCACTCTACATGGGCCTTTGGAAACTGTAAAGTTCTGTGGGTTCAAAATGCTATAGCTGAAATGCTGACCAAGGCCAATTATAGGAAGTGTACAAGTGTCCCTTGTTAAAACAGCTTCACTGGCTACCAGTTTTTTTCCAGGCACAATTCAAAGTGCTGGTTACGACCTAAGAAGTCCTATGCAGCTTAGGTCCAGACTATTTGCAAAACTGTATCCCCCTGTACAAGGCTTTTAAGTTTTAAGATTCTAAGGACACGGCTTTCTCTTGGTCTCACTACCAATCCAGGCTCATTTGGTGAGTACAAGGGAGACAGCCTTCTCAGTGGCTGCTTCCACCCTCTGAAATTCTCTTCCATGGAAAGCCAGGCTGGTCCTCACCCTGCTTGTGACTGGCAGGTAGAAACACTTCTGTTCTAGTAGGCTTTTAATGTTTAATATGTGAAAAGGAGAAGTTTGTATTTTTATTAGGATATTTTATCTATTTTTAAAAAAACCTTTTGCATGTTCTTATAATGATTTTAGACTTTTTATATGGTTGATTTTAATTATTAATTATTATTGTAAATATTTTTAGGGGTTCTGGAAGTTGCCTTGGGTCCCATTCTGGGAGAAAGGCTGCATATAAATATAAATGTCATAGATAGATAGATAGATAGATAGATAGATAGATAGATAGATAGATGATAGATAGATAGATAGATAGATAGATAGATAGATAGATAGATAGATTGATTGATTTGAGGTTCAGGAGAGGCCAGGAGTATAGCTAGAGTGGGACAAAATGAGGATATTTTCCCCGCAAATAAGACTTCTGCTCCCCTCAAATGAAATTTTCCTTCAATCACATATATAAGCATTTAAGAGAGTGAGCCACTGAAAATCATCCACACCTAGGCCCTTTTCGTACGGCATCTGCCATGAGAAAGAGGGCCTGGAGCCTCGTGCAATTGTGAGGAGTGATCTGCAAGAGGCCCTAGCAATCACGCAAGGCTCCAGGGGCCGGCAGGCAACGATCGCACACCTTTGCATTTTCGGCTTTCAGCTGAAAATGCTGCGCGATTGAGCATTGCTTGTGGGCCCTGCATGCACTTACCTGGCGTGCGGAGCCTTGGGAGCCAGGCCAGTCATGCTTCCTGTCTCAGTGCAGCCTGGGAAGGTCCCAGGCTGCACTGTGAAAGGAAGAGGTGGGATTCTTGCGTGAGCAGGAAGCTCATGCGGAGCTGAAGAAGCAGGGAAGCAAGAGCCTCTCACAAGAGGCTGCTTGCACGATCACCGCACCTCAGTGCCGAGAAAAAGTAGGATGAGGAAAGGGCCCTAGAGTTAATTATTGTGTTTTCCTTGATAACTTGCTTACCCCTTTTCTTTGGACGCTAAGCCACCCTACACAGTTGTAGTGCTATTATTCCACTTTCAACTTCCTGTGGAATCCTGGGGTTTGTAGTTTAGGGAGGGGCATGTAGAATTCTCAGCCAGAGAACTCTTTGGCCTCAGCAAAATACAAACCCCAGAATTCCACAAGATGCTGAAAGTGGAATAATAGCACTATAACAGTGTAGTGTGGAAAGGCCTGGAGCATTCAACTGAAGTTTTAAGTTACTCCAGTCCTATACATTTCAGGACTGAAGGAAAATTTAATTGGGGGAAGGCAGAATTCTTACTGGAGGGCAATGCCTTTACCTTCCCATAGCCATACTCTTTGGAGATGCGTTTTTAGATTGAGAAGTAACTTAGAAGTTTAATTCTGTTTTTTTCTGGCTTAAAAAGAAGCCTCTCTTAGGAAGGTCAAATATGGCCTATCCTACACAGTTTTGACATTTGCAGGAGAGGGCTATAGACTATATGAAGTATTTTTTTTTTAATTGACTATTTTAGAGGGGGGGGGTCATTGGAGGACCTGAAGATGTCCTGAAGCTACTTGTGTCTTATGGGTTGTCTTTTGCTCATCTATGGCCCACATGTGAGTTTGCCTAATGGCTGTTTTTGAAATCCCAGTTTTGGATGCCTCCAAGAAAGATCCATTAGCAAGAAAACAACAGAACAAAGTAAGATTTCCAGTAGTTTCTCAAGCTTTGCCCACTTAAGATGGCATCTATTCACAGAAAGGCTTGAGAGCTATGAAAGATGCACCTTGTATTCCCACCCCCTGCCCCCATTTACCCATCTAACCACCATTATTGGCCCCACTTACTCATCTAACAACCACCATTGCTGGTCCCATCATTTCAAATTATTAGTGCTTTGGCCCAGGCTATAGGGAAAGGGCAACCCATGCGACTCTGGAGGGGAAACTCTGTGAAAGTGATTAAAGCACAAGCATACAATGTAGGATGGCATGGCTACAGTGATACATTTTTTACCTGCAACACCTCCCTTTGCTGCAAGCATTTACTTGTATTTGTCCTTCATCAGATGGGCCATCAGCTATTAAGGTGAATTCTTTTGTATCCACAAAAACTGTTCTGATTACTTTCTGATTATATTTCTTAATGGATTGTATGGATTGGGTCTAGACACAAAAAAACGTTGTAGCTGAAAATCTTTGCTAAATTGTTCGATTTGATGAGATATTCAAGACAATGCTTTACCTGCAACATAGTGAAGGACCATTCTGTTCGTGATCGCCTTGGGCTTTTCAACAGTAATACCTTTCAGGAAAGAGAACAAAAGAGAGCCCATCAGTTCAAGGATTTCTTCTCATAAAGGGTTGTATTTCTCAGAATTTAAATAAGACCATAATGACTGAAAAGCATAAACCTACATGAAGGTTGCTTTTTATTACCCCATTCCAATAGCTTTTGTAAGTTAGTGCCCCTCCAGCATTATACTTACAAGGTCCTCCTAGGTCAGAAACACAATTTGGAATGGCCTCCCTTGTGTATTGGAAGTTCTGATGTGCTTCTATTTATACTTAATTTGTGCTCTTGTGTATTTAGAGAGTAAGTACTTGCTCACTGTACCTACAGTATACACTCCCGTGTTTTTGACAGTACGTGTCTTTGTGCAGTGTTACTTTAAAAATCATTCTTTGTATTTTGAGTTTTGGAATTAGCACTATGCCCTGCTGTGCCACACTCATCCAACACAATGAATAAAAATACTAATGTAAAACATTAAAAAGGAAGAGGAGGCGGCGGCAGACAACATTACATCCAAGTTATTGAAAGTACAAATCTTGCATGTGCTCTTAGTCTTGAAGCAATGACAAGACCAAGATGAGCGCTACAGAGTTTAGTTTCCGTTTAATGAAAGACCACTGTAGAATTCAGAATTCACTGTAGAATTCACTGTAGAATTCAGAAGGCTGGTACCTTGCTAACATGGGAACATATAACTTATTAGAAGCTCAGAATCCACCTGAACTCTTTGCTCTCCCCCTGCTTCGCTTTGCATCTAAATTGAAATTGTAAAATCAGCTCCAGACCTGTTTACTTGCTGCCTGTAACCAACTGGAAGGTTTTACAGGAGCCCTGGTGGCGCAGTGGTTAAATGCTAGTACTGCAACTACAAGGTTGTGAGTTCGATCCTGCTGGGCTCCAAGGTTGACTCAGCCTTCCATCCTTCTGCAGGTCGGTAAAATGAGTACCCAGCTTGTTGGGGGCAATTAGCTAAAAAATACATTGTAAACCGCTTAGATAACACTCAGTTGATAAGCGGTATAGAAATAAATGCTATTGCTATATTGCTATTTACAGTTGCTTGTTATTCGAATAGCACTTGGGGAGGAGGGGCAGGAGACTGCCAGCTGTCAAGAAATATTACCATTCTTATCTCTGATCTCCCATTGGTTGCCCATTCAAAGCTGTTGCCACCCAAGTGAAAAGCAGGTAACTAATCAAGAACGTAGACAATGTCATATATGTTTACATGATGAGGAATGTTGGCCATTCTGCTTTTATATAAAGACAGCCTTTGGAAAGCTTTCTCAGAAACAATACATGTTTAGGGCACCTCTGTGTCTTTTGTTTATGTTTATGGAATAGAACTCATATTTATGATGCCATTACTAAATAAATATATACATACATATATCTTAAATCAAAGCAGGTGTTATAAATGCCTACTTTAATAATACTGGTTACTTTATTATCGCTCCAATAAAGAAAAGAATGCTAGAAGAAAGCTGACAGAACTTTTATCTTCAGGGAATAGTGAAGGGGATGTTCATTGACATCAGATTAGTGGGGAAAAATATAATATTTATCCTCATATACCTCTTGTTTAAATTTCACAAAAGGGATGGCATATGAAGAAAAATATGAAAACTCAAGCTATTTCAGCAAACAAAATCTGTATACCCTATAACAGCACTGTGACCAGGTCAGGATTGTAAATCATGAGGGTGTTAGAGCAAGTATGCCCTGTCTTAGCACACATGTTATGAAAAATTGCTAATATTTTGCTGGTATTTAAGATAATTCCCACTGCCCCGCATGCTTTTTATTTTAGTTCAGCCGTGCGGAAGCCCCTTCTCTGTGGTGAAACTTGGGTGTTATTTCACATGGGGAGGAACTACACATATGGGATACAAATTTATCCTTTTTTCTTACTTATGTAACAAAAAACATGTGGGAATGTAACATGCGGTTTGGTAGTGACAGCCTTGGAAAAATGTTTGGATGTTTAATTTCATTCTATTGAAGCATACCAAAGGATCCAAAAATTGGCCATCTTAATGGGCCAAATTCAATGTTAGCCCCACTAGAGCAGAACTTTGGATGGAAAGAATATTCACTGTTATTTGTTTCTTGGCCAGAAATATGGGTTTCCTGATGCTCAGGGAAAAATAATAAAGTGGTGAGAATTTTGCAGTTTTCTGCTAGTGTTTGTATTTGCAAACTCCAAAGTGTTTGGGGAAATTATTTTGTGCAGAATAGCATGTGCTTTTATGTGAGGTTGGTGGGGTTTGTACAAAAAACATGTATAGAAATGTTTCAAAATACATGCTATTTGTAAGTTGTTCGCTGCCTCGATCCATATGGAGAGGCGGGATACAAATAAATAATAATAATAATAATAATAATAATAATAATAATAATAATAATAATAATAATAATAATAATAATAATAAAAAAAAACACTCCATGTATGGCCATGCATGGTTTTGTGCAAGATTGTTGCTTTCAGTGCAAACCCCCCAGCAATTTTACACAACCAATACAAACAAAATCTTGTGCAAAAAAGCAGCAATCTTGCACAAAGATAGCCACATGGTTTTGTTGTGCAAGGTGATGCTTTTCTGTGTAAGATTTTTGTTGTTCAAGATTGCTGGTTTTTATCCATATCTATATCATCTATATCAAAAGATGAATCTAGCCATCTGGCAATGCTAGCAAAACTGTGTATCCCCGACCACAACCAAATAGGCAATGCCCACAGTTTCTGCAGTGTAAACAGAAGATTGCTCATATGCACAGAAGTCTCTTGTTGGAAAGGTCTGAAGTTCATATTCTTTTATTGTGGGGTCCTGGGCCGTGATCTGGGAAGCACACTTCTGTCTCTTTTGCAGGACAGCACAGATGACTGAACGGGAAGAGCTATAGAAAATACAACTCAAAGTGGTGGTCCTTAACCCAGTACTGGTTCATGAGCCATCAGCTGTTCGATTAACTGGGGGCGGGGGGGGACAATGGTAAGCAATCAATGAAAATATGATACTGGTCCCTAGTACATTGGGAAAAAGAAAATACTGTTCCCTCATATCAGGTAGCTTGAGATGCACCAGCACGGAGGACACTTCACAAACACTACTTTTTAAAACATGGAAACCATAAAAGCCTCTTAGAAATGATGCTGTATGAGGCGCATGCTTTCAAAGGCCTTCATATTTCAGCTGCCTCTCTTCAAATTTCTTGTTGCTTTTATGCTTGAACACAAAGCCTAGGCAAAGCTTCCTCCCCACTCCAAAGAAATAGCAGAAAAGATAGGAACCATAGAACACATATATGCAATTTCTTTATTCCCATTTTTGGATGGTGATTTTTTTTTTAAAGATTCACATGAAAACAACAGACTATATAGAGAACCAACACAGACCTTCAACAATGTAGTAGAAAGGTTAAACAGCCACTGAGATGAGAAATTTGAGTATTTTTGTATCAGTTTTAAAAAGGATGCCTTTTAAAGTGAACCACATTGCAGAAAGAAAGTGATTAACAATCTGAACATTACAAAGAGTGAAGATATCAGTCCATCTGGGTCAAATGTTCTTTACTCCTTTGAAAGGGACTGAAGACCAGTTCTCTGAGGCCATTTCTGTACTACACCATTATAGTGCATCTGTGTCCCCTCTCTAAACTGCAAACCCCAGGATTGCATAGGACGTTGAAAGTGGAATAATAGCGCTATAACAATGTAGTGCGGAAATGGCCTTAGAAGGAAGTACCAGGACGATACCAGGGTTTGCCAGTGAGTGTTCAGATGGAACAGTGGTAGGAATTATGTGGCCTTCTAGATGTTGCTGGAAGCCTACATAATTCCCACCTCCGAAATAGGCTTGCCACAGGACAGTCTTCTTCAGAGTGCATCCAGACTAATTGAAAAGTCCCAGCTTTTGTTTCTGTTCTTTCTGATTTTATACTGGATTAAAATAAATCGAGTTGTCAGTCTGTAGACAACTAGTATGCACTTTTGCATGCATGAGCTCTTATAGTGGAGCCACACATGGAGAAAGCCCCAAGACTGTTTGAGTATCAGGGATGAATATATCATCTGCCAATCCACCTCCTTATGCTTCCTATATCTGTCTGAGGCCATTTCCGCACTGGGAATTTAAAATGGTGCAGAGCGGACTGGGGTGGACTACTTTCTGTAGATCCACACATCAGTCCAGTTCTGCGCAACCAGAACTGGTTGCGCAGCGTGGTTTTTAAAAACCTCTTTTTTGAGGTTTTTAAAAAGTATGGAGCGAGTGAAGCCATGTAGCTCCGTCACCCGGCTCTGGAGCAGATTTGCAGGCGCGCGCAAATGTGTGCCTGCAGATCTTCTGGGGGCGGGCTTTCGGCTGGCGAGCTTCTCCGCTTGGTGGAAAGCCTCCACCAACTGGAAGCCACCATTTGGGATGCCGGAGGACTGCGGAGCAGCGAACTCGCGCTGCTCCTCGTGGCGACCGTCTCGGCCAGCCGGAAAACAAAGCCGGTAAGCTCCATTTTTGAGCGTCCCCCCACATGCGGAAAGGGCCTGAGTTTAGCTTTAATCTCAATGGCAGCTGGAAGGAAAATTTTTATCTCCAACATCAATGCACTGTAAGCTATCCCTATTGTAATCCAAAGCATTCTGAGGTGTGTGTATGCAGAGTATTGACCTTGTATGTCCTCCCAAACAAAAAAAGAAAAAGAAAAAGAAAAGAAAAAAAGAGTATTGACCTTGTATGAGCAATTAAGATCTGTTAGCTATACAAAACACCTGCTCCTGATACAGATGAAACTGGTAGAAATTAATTTTAAATATAGAGAGACATCGTAAGGAGGGAGATCAGCAAACACAGCCACCTATGTTTTTGATTCTGCTTTTTTTTGGGGGGGGTCACTATAGGGATTGTTTTGATGAGGGCCAGCATTTTAAAATGTATCACAGTAATGGGTTGCACTACGTTTCCTGTCATCTCATCTATCATGGCAGGGGATGATGGGAACTGAATTACTACATGTCTGGGGCTGAGTACCAGTTTGAGGGAGGTTGAATTTAAGGAGCTTGGCTATCAAAGTTGAGAAAAAGCTTCAAATGAGACCTTGGAGAGTTGATACCAGCCACAGCTAGATGAGAAATAAACTGTACAATGAAGGGTCAGGATGGGGGTTATATAAAGCAGGAATTTGGGTCTGAATGTTGCAACCAGAGTTGAGAGACAGGAGAGAAGGCAGCCATTTTTTGGTCCAGCATGCCCCTGGTGGGTCTACTGCTTAATAAGATTGGAAGTGAATAATATCATTCATTTTTCAGAGTGTTTGTTTTTTTTTGTATAATTTTTATTGAAAGTTTATCTCAAAAATATCCCCCACACACACTTCCATGCTTAAATCTTCCAGTTGAAATTGCTTATTTCCATTCCATTACAAACATAATTTCCATTTTACAGAGAGAAGAATAGTTACATTATTTCTTCTTTGATTTCTTATACATTTATATCCTTACCCAATCCAATACTCTTTTCCATTCTTTCTCAAAGTTCTGGATAGATTTATTCTTCAAAGAAAATGCTAACTTTTCCATCTCTATCATATCCAGAACTTTCAACTTCCATTCTTCTATATCAATATGTTTCTTTTCTTTCCAATGCTGCGCATACGTCAACCTTACCGCAGTTATTAAATATATTAAATATAATAATATCTTCTGATGACTTCTTATTTCCCTTTGTTGCCCTAACATATTTAACAAATAAAGCTCTGGTTTCATTTCAAAATTCAGCTAATTTTTCAGATTATTTGAGTAAGGATTAGGTTTATTAGTATGTCTGGGATTTGGGGGGTTGTGGAGGCAAAACTGTTCCATCTTAAAACATTTTAAATTGAAGGACTCTTGGGGCTTTGGGGCACTTCAAGGGGAACAAGTTGGAGCACTAAAGGCACACATTGTCCACAGGCCACAATTTGCCCACCCTTGCTTTAGGGTATAGGATCTTTAATGGGTGGAAGATCATTTGATGTCCCTTTCACATTGTCTTGGGCTGGTACAGACTCTTTGTGAGAACTGTTGCCTCTCTCAAGCTATCAAAGCATTGCTAGGGGAGTGAAAGGGGAGGGAAAGAAAATGAAATAGATTTCCATCCAAACTCAACTGCTTCATTTATAATAGAAGGGCAGATCTATGGAAGACTTACAAGCAATAAAAGTGACTGGGGTGGAGAGGGGATAAAGATAATAACTCTTTGTACAAAAGCAGCTTTCTAGCTTCCTAGATTCTTCCTTAATGGAGAAGGAGGAAAGGATCAAGGACCACAGTATTGTTAGAATGCAAATAGTGCAAGAGAGAAATGAAAAGGCTGAAGCAAGAGGAAGCCCTCAACGTAGAAAGGCATATGGATTTTCTTTGTAGCTGCGTCTTTGGGAAACACAACAGCTAAATATGAACTGAAAGACCATATGAAAGAAGCAGCCTCTAGAATACTAATGAGAAGTGTATAGCAAATAGGTTTGTACTTTGTGGCTTCCATCAAGCATCATCATCTTCCCTTCTTCAAGAACAACTGGCATTCAAATAGCACTTCTTCCCTTTTCCTCCACTGAAATCTCACTGACATCAATAAGTATGAAGTCACTGTACATGATTTCCTTAGGGTTTAGCTAAAGCAGGATCAATGATGTCATTTCCTCTGTTGAAGGATAGCTGCCTTGCTGTCATTTCCTCTGCTGTGAAGGGTATGCTGTTCATAAACTCTGCAGTAGCTGCAGCAGGCATATAGGGCTCTAGCTGACTTTGGAATTTTTCTGCCCCAACCCCAGCATGGAACGCAGTCTGCTGCAACAAGTCTGTAGCTATGATCCCTTAGGACTACCTGTCAACTGAGGAATTAACTTGAGGGGGAAAAATGCTCCCCCCCAATGTGCCATCAGCTTAGTTGAACAATATCTGTTCAAACAGCTAGCAATTCCTAAGTTAAATGCATTCCAAATTGAAAAGGACTAGTTTATTTTGTTCTTTTTATCCTGTATTAGTCTCACTTTTGCAGTATTGCCCATTTAATTTACGTATCAGTAACAATAAGAATGTGTGAGGGAGAGGCTGGTAGATTAGCCTGTAATGTAGCTGGAGATGTTGGGCTCAAATCTTATTGTGGACACTTTGGATCACTTTAATTAATGGCACCTTATAGGTTTGTTGGTTCAAGAGCTGATCTGGTGCTCCTGCACCCATATCCAATATGTTGTTGTTGCTGCTGCTGTTGTGTGTCTTCAAGTCATTTCTGATGTATGGCAGCCCTGAAGAATTCCTATCATTATAATTTTTTTTGGCAAGATTTGTTCATAGAGGATTTGTCTTCCTCTAAGGCTGAGAGAGTGTGACCTTCTCAAGGTCATCTGTGGTCTCCATGACCAAGCAGGAATTCAAACCCTGGCCCTTTCCACACGGGGTTAAAAAAACGGTGTAGAGCGACCTCCACGGAGGTCGTCTACACCGTAACGTGGATTGGGGCAGACTACGTTTGTGTAGTTCCACACCCCAATCCACACAGGCGCGACCGGAAGTGGTGCCGCCCCATGCTTTTTGAAAACCACTTGTTTTGTGGTTTTTAAAAGGCACAGGGCATGCAGCCCCGTCCAGCCCCATCGCAGCGCTGGTATGGATCTGCAAGCATGCGCAAGAGCGTGCTTGCAGATTGCATGGGGGGAGGGATTTCCGGCTGGCGAGCTTCTCCGACTGGCGGAGAGTCACCATTTTGGGCGCTGCCGGATGCTGCAGACGCCGCCGAGTGTGGAGTGGCGAAACGGGCTGCTCCACACGGCGACAGAATAAGGTAAGCCCTGTTTCTGTGTGGAGCAGCCCATTTCTCCGCCCGCATGTGGAAAGGGGTCTCCAGAGTTGTAGTCTGACATTCAAACCACTACACCATGCTGGCTCTTAACATACCCAAGACAAGTGCTCAAAATACATGAGGCGGAGGCTAGCCTGCATCTGGCACTTTTAGTTTTTGGCATAAATCTACTGTGTTTAGAAACCTACAGGGGAGTTGGCAAGTAATATTTTTGGATTTCAATAAGGGATCCCTACATTTCCATCCCCCTCTCAATTTGCCCAACTTCAAGCTACAGCCGCTACCTCTAGAACACACAAACACACCAGCTGTGTAGCTTGCGACAAACATTTTGAGGCATACCTCAAAAGGATTGCCATATTTTTTACCATTACAAAGGAGATATTGTTGAGGATTTTTTTTAGCATTGTCTGAAATATAAATCCATAATTCTGCACACACTCCCCTGCTGGTTACTGTGTATTATGGAAACAGTAAGGACTTGAACTGGGGGCCACCAGCCTAATAGACAATCTAGGTTTTCACCAGTCTTTAACTGGAAGATGTTACACCGTTTGGCTCCAAAATGTTCTGCTAGTAGGAGAAGCTGTGCTGTGGTCTGTTTCCCAGGTGGCCATTCTCTTGGCTTTTTGTGTAAGACTGCCTTCAGCTTTAGCTGGCTTTCAGCTTGTCAAGAAGAGGTTATTAAAATGCTCCTGCCTTTCAATATCAGAGCTTGCTAGGCAAAATAACAATGCAATACTGCAGGGATCCCACTCCCTCCCCTTTTAGTCATGTCATTTGGCATATTGCCTATAGCTAAGAATGAAAGACCATCTGTTATTTATTCATGACAGTTCAGTCTAGTGAATTTAGTTTGTTTGCTTTTTAAAACCTTTAAAAAGAAAAAGACCAGACTCCACCACCTTTGACATACAAAAGCTTACTTCTGTAAGGGTTTCTGTAAAATGTTTCATCATTTTACTGATTTGTTTTTATAAGCATTTACAATATGACATGTATCATTCAACATGTGTGATGCTAACAGGTAGATCTCTAGGTAGTAGAGATGAGATCCCTTTGGAGCAGAACTAGACTATTTATTGTTACCTGTGGTTGGTATTGTATTTTATTGCCTGTTGAATAAAAGTAATGGGGGATGGAAAATATCCTAAAAAGAATGGTACAAGAACAGTATCATATCTAGTGGACAGCAATATCTGCTGTCTACCAGATATTGATATAGCTCACTTTCAATTTCAGATTGTAATTATTCTTAAATTAGACAAAATTAACATATTTAATTTGCTGCAAATAATTCTAATATGATAAATGTGCTTCAAGCAGCTAGTAAATGATACAAAATCAGCTCTGAGCCAGTTTGACCCTTTGGAACTACTAGATATTAAAAATCTGAAGTAGTGTGAATCTGCTTCCTCTATTTATTTATTTCCATGAATATGTATGAATCCTTTTCACTTTCTCAGTTTAGACATCAGCACTAATTGCTTTACAGGGACAAGATCAGGGATTAAATTTCATCACCTGAATCCTTTTTAATAAGCGTGACTGAAAACTAATTTTAAATCACTCTGTTTCTTTCAGTTGGTATAAAATAGCAATTTTCAATACGAAAAGTATTTATTTCTCCTTTCCACTGATATTCTGTAATCTCATTTGAAAATTATCATTGTCCTATATTCTTGAGTTAATAAAGGTTTCCATTTCTATCCTGTGCATATTCCTTTCATACAATCTTACATCTGCACTGGGAAAAATTCTTCTGGAATTTAGGGCTGTGGTATTATCACTCTTCCCTCTTCTTTACAATCTGCTCCCAATGAAGCTGCGGAGGTCCTGCAGCAATGTGAGAAATCAGTGAAAGAATGCTTGCAGGCTAACAAACTGAGCTTTCTTGTAGGCAAGACTGATTTTAGGTGGCAGCCAAGCTGGGAAACTTGGTAGAAAAGGGTTGGCAGTAAGTTAAATCACAGTGAATTGTTACTGGCCAGAGTCCTGCAGGCGACATATGCTTACATTACACCAGAGTATGTACTTTCTTGTTCACTGAGAAAGGAAGAATCTAGATGATAAAACAGTAACTAATGTAAGGGGAGGCTGATGATTATCTAGTGTAGCTGCATGCTGTTATGGTTTGAATACTGGTTTAGGACTCCGTAGAACCAGGCTTTGAACATTTGCTTACCCACTGGGTGATTCTGGGCAAGCCACACTCTCTGAGTCTCAGAGGAAGGCAATGGCAAACCCTCTCTGTACAAATCTTATCAAGAAAATTCTGTGATGGGCTAGTCTTATGTTCGCCATAAGTCTGAAATTATTTAAAGGCATACAAGAACATAGCTGAAGATGTTGGTTTCAAATCTTACTGTAGATTAGATTAGCATCCAATGTAGATGGAGATGTTGGGTCCAAATCTTATCGTGGATGTTTCAGACCACAGTCATTATGCTGTCTTATTTGGTTCAGGACATGATGTGGTGCATACTGCCCCATACTCCACTGCTGTTCATAAATTACATGGGGTGGGGGCTAGGGTGTGTATTGTGCCTTTGTGTGCTTTAGATGCTAATCTACTATCTCCTCTCTCTCTTTCTGTACTTCTTTCTTCCCACCCCAAATGTGCAACCTGAGCTTTACAGCACTGGAGTGTGTCATGCCCTTGCCCAGGACCCAGACAGGTCTCTTCCCAGCAGCCGCACCCCAGAAACATGAAAAGGCAGTACTTATGGCAGCCAGTGCAGGAGGTAAAGGGAGAGCTCAGGCCTCAGGCAGTGCTTATATGGGAAAGGCTTGTTAATCAGGTCACAGCTAGCCATGGAGGCTGAGGCTATATAATCAGAGGTCTCAGCAAGAGAAAGTTGTTGGGAACTACTGATGCTGTTGGTGATGACAGCTGTGTGAATCTTGCATTTTCTACCTGTGTGCTTTAGACATTGGACCTTGACACTTTGCTCAGATTATCAGTTTGGCTTTTGGACTATTCGCTTTCTGGACTGTTGTTGTGTTTTTACTGAGAGTTTGCTTCAGCCCAAGGCTGCTTTGCAGAGTTGCCATTATTTAGCTCATTAGGTAGCTGAAGAACCTTGGAGGGTGCCAAGCCCAGGACAGGATGTAGATAATACAGATCCAAGGGTGAAATTCAACAGTAAGTCCCAACCACAGTTAGACTCATGAATCAATAGAACTTCAGTAAGTTAATACTTATACGAGTTCCCATTGAAAAAATGGGTCAGTTCTGGCTGGGACTAGCAGCTGAATTTTCTGCATTCTAATTTCTCATGTTAAAAGCACACTTTGGCCAGAACCCTGTACTGTGCAATCAGTTGTATTTTTTCCTCGTTCATACAGTACCAGTCAGGAAAAGGAGACTATGCCTTGAATTCTGATGGTGGCTGACACAGGAGTAAATGCTGTTACTCCAGTGGTTGCACTTTCTTGGCACCTGCACTCACTTACCCAAGAAACAATGCAGATGGAGGCCCAATCCTGAGTCCTGGTGTGTTGTCCCAGCTGGATTAGACTAATGGAATCAATTGTCAAATGGTGATCCAACTCTTAGGCAAATCCTATTGATTCAACGGGTCTGTTCTAGTTGGGGCTACTAGTAGGAATCAGGCCAAAATGTATCAGCTTCTCTGTTGCTTTGTTTATCTTTCCAAGTTGCTGTACTCATACTATTTTTCCTTCTATCTCAATGGCCTATGCCAGTGCAATTATGCTGGTATGATGCCTGAACTGGATTCCTACTGGATCCCTATCTCAGTTATTACTCATCTATTTTACAATAAGCTGGGGGGGTGGTCAGGGATGTTTTTGTTTTTCCTTTGAGATCTATATTTTTGGAATTCATATTAGGCTAGATTCTCATTTGAAAAGGCTTTGTTACTGTGTTTCCATATTGAAATACCCCCAAAGGTAAACAACCAGTCTGACCTTCTAATCGGGATGCTATTTATGGTTGACGATAACAATGCAAAAATTGCATATATTATTTTAGTGTGAACTTGGTAGTGCCTTTTCCTGTCCCGATTGTTTTAACAACCAGCTCTTTGTTGGCCTTGAAACAGATGCAGCAGGATATATAACAAATGTATGTTCTGTCTTCCTCTATATCTTTTCCCCAGTTTTTGTCTTTGGACAATCTTGGGACGTTTAGAGAACCTTAGAAGTAGCTTATAGTCACTCTACGTATTTGTCTTTCCCTCGTTTCCACTGCCATTTCTTGAAGACTGTTGTGTGTTGGTGTGTGAAATACACAAATCCTGGTAAATTTACATTCTGCAAGCAGGCTGTGAATACAAATCTGTAGATGAGTGAAAGTTTAACAGCAATAATCTCAGTCTGAAAATTCTATAACTATTAGTGGAGAGGAGATGGCGAAAATCCATTCTTTACAATGAGTAGTGGCTACCCTTGATTTAACCAAACCTCTTTTACCGTGACAACTTCAAGAATGAAGAAGTTGAAAACATGGATCCTAATTTGATATTGCAGCTGTTGTGCATGCCAGTGTCCACAATTTCTAAATATTTCATCTCCCCCCCCCACAGGGAACAATAGACCACATTTTCAATTGATATCTCAAGCTCTCGTCCTAACTCCCACCCCTTTGAGATACTCACTTCTCCCATGCTGCAAAATCATTGGGCTTTAAGGTGATTTTGAAACAGGACATAATTTCTACCACTAGAGAGCACTGCAATACTAAAAGCTTCTTTGTCTTTATATAGCCTTGCTTTGTTATTGAATATATGACTGAAAAATGTCATAGCACTGCTGCTAATAATGAATCTGAAATCTATTATTGGGCTAATTGGAAATGGAAAACTACCATTCACAAAACTAGGAGAGACATGCAAATACACCCACACACACTTTCATTTTTTTTCCTGCAGTACTTCCTGTTACAGAGGTTTTCTTCCCTTACACACGGGAAATTATATGTTTTCTGCAAACAGCACATAGAGACGCTAGCTACTATGTGCTGCTGGTTCCATGGGACTAGATCTGGACTGGGACTCAGAACAATATATAATAAATTCTGGAGAATAAATTACTAATGTAGGTTTTCAATCTCTCTTCTTCCATATGGTATAGTCCATCTCTTACATTATATTACATATGAGACTATATGGGCATAAGATCCATTTACTTCAGTAACTCTTCTAAATATTTGTTATAAAATCATACCATAACCTTCATGTTATTATCTTTGGTATAAATGATTGTAGAACTGTAAAAGCACAAAAACTGCCATTATGTTCACAAGTCAACTTATGTATAACTGTTTAAATCGTATTTAAATTTAAAGTTTTTGAAACTGTTTCTTGAGTCTTTTGACACAGAGGAGTGAATTGTATTTAGTAGATTAAATTTCAATTTAACTGATGCTCTTTTGGTGAAAGGAAATGACATTTTTGCAAACGAGGTGATAAAATAAAACTGATTTTAGCACCTGTATTTGTTCTTTTCTGGCACAGATAATTTGATTCTATTATTCCACTTCATCTTTTTGTTTGCTTTGGCCCTTTTAATCTCCTCCTGGTTTGCCTACATATGCTGTCCAGACATCTTCCTGATTGTGGATGTCTTGCTCTGAATCTGTGCAAAGACTGATGTGTATCCATAGGCCCAGGACAGAAATAACCCAACTGCATTAATCATAACAGTTAGTGGGCCAATATGAATTCTCAGCAGCACATATGTCAAGAATACACCACCAGCCAATTCAATGGGGTGCAAGTAAGCGTTGTCCTATTCATCTACATGCACCTCCATCCACAGCACACCTGCCAAGCTCATGCATGCTTCCTCTGCAGCACAGGAATCTTCCATGTGGACATTTTTGGGAAAAAAGAAGAGCTTGGGTAAATTATGCTTGGGATTGCATCTCCCAGAATATCCCAGTTGGTATAGCTACTGGCTAGGGCACATAGGTCAAACACAAGGCCTGAGGGCGAAATCCAGCCCGCCAGGCCATTTAATGTGTCCCTAACACCTCTCCTGCAGTTACGGCACTTCTCCTGCCTGGTGAGCCTGATCTCCACGTTTTGGGCCCCCGGCTGCCAGTATTCTGAAGAGGGGCCCAACAGCCAGCACTTGCAATCTACTTCTACTTCTGAGTGCTCCTCTGTCCAAGGCTTGCAATCACAGCGTTGGTGCAGATTACCATGGCAACACTGCATGTGGTTTATGAGAATAGGACAGAGGAGCAGTCGGAAGTAGAAGTAGGTCACGAGTGCTGGCTGCTGGGCTTCTCTTTAGAATACTGTCAGCCAGGAACCTGCACTGTGGGGATTGGGCTCACCAGATACTGAGAGGGGCAGGGGCACAGAAAGAACCACAGGGGAGGGGGAGAGCAGAAAGAGGCACAGAAAGGTCTGGGGACTGAAAGAGGCACAAAGAGGGGCTGGAGGGCAGAAAGTGTCACTCTTTGGATATACTGACCAATTCTATGTCACCTTACAGGGGTATAGAGATCATAAACTACGATCAAATGGCCCAAAATGTCCAAGAAAAGAAAAGTTGATACAGAGGGAAGGCAATTTAAAAACCAGTAATAATCAAATGCAGAGGCAATTATTTAATATGATAAAAGAGTAGATACAGTTATATAGTCATCTGGCCTGTTAAGGGCAACCATAATGGTTATGCGGCCCAAGATGAAATTGAGTTTGACATCCCTGGGCTAGGGTTTTCTGTAAGCTGCAGTCCCAAAACTGACTTTCCCCATGCTCTAGAAAAGCAACAATATGGAATTGATTTCAGACAACATGAATGTTGTTATCTTTATTCATATCACGTTGTTTTCCTAGTGTAGGACTCAAGGCAGCTTATAACTATTAAGATAGAAATAGTCAAAAATTCACAATATACAAAAGTTAAAAAGCAATTAAATCATCAGAAAATTACAACAAATTAAAAACATAAACCCTTTAAACCAACAAGAAGAACAAGTAAAAGCGCAGAACTTAATATAGTAGGTAGATTAAGCATGATGGCCAGCATAATGTAGTGGTTTGAGTGTTGGACTACAACCCTGGAGACCAGGTTTCAATTCCCTGCTCAGCCACACAAACCCACTGGGTGACCTCAGGTATGTCACACACTCTCAGCCCCAGAAACCTCTGTGATAGGTTCACCTTAGTTTCTCCATAACTTGGAAATGACTTGAAGGCACACAACAACAACAAAAACAATGTTCAGCACACTGTTATTGTAGAAAGTGGAATCAGTAGCTGGTATCCTGGTGGTGAATTACAATGGGGTATGTCAGATTTACACCATTGCAGTTTGTGACAAACCTGATGGGAGGGGGTCTTGACAACAGAGCCTCCTTGGCAACTGAGAGTGTTTAAACTGATTGACTGGTGAAATGGAATCTTGGATAACCCAGGGGAGGGGCCGGTGGAAAGAGGAAAAAATAACGGATTTTAACTGTCTCCACCCTCCCTCAAACACACCACAAGTGAAGAAAAGAGTGTGATTTGTGGTGTGTTTGAGGAAGGGTGGAGATTTGAAGAGCTCTGTGGGAGAGTGAACTGAGAAATTGGGTGTATGAAAGATAGTGAACAAACAGAGAGAGAGAGAGAGAGAGAGAGGAATGGTGTGCTGTTTGTAAACATTGAGATACAAAATAAATTTAAGCAACAGTGTTACAATAAATGTTTGAAGTTCTGTGTTCCATATAACAGTCTCCCAGAGTCTTATTCTGTATCCTGGAATATACACACTATCCATAATATCATCTTGACCTTAGTGCCAACAGTACCACAGTCTTGGAAAATATAAATCACTGCTGATCCTTACATCTGGGAGAAGGGCAGATTTAGGGAAGGCAGTAAAGGGGGAGAGTCCTGAAAGGAAGAGGCCAAGGGGGGACAAGAGTGAGGAAGGGACTGTGTTCTCAGAAGGGGAAAACTGAGGCAGACCTGTTTGTCCTGGCCCTGGCTTGATGCAGAGATCTCCCTGGCTGTTCAGTTCTGATCACAAAGAGGTGTCAGGCTGGGCAGGCCTTGAGTGCGAGGCTTGGGTGCACCTTTCACACACAGCACTGACGGGTGGTGGTTTTCCGTGCATTTTACACAGCTTTTATTTTATTGTGTGGAAATCAGGATTCTGTTCTGATCACACAATGACCAAAATCCTCACCACACCTACCTTGTAAGCAGCATCCTCAACATACCCATTTCCATATTGATGGAGAATGAGGGCATGAGTGAAGATGTATCTGGCTATTTTATTGTAGCTGGATATACTGCAAGGATGTCCTCTGTAGTGACCTCCTGAGGATCTTCATAGATCTCTGCAGATGTTTCATGCAGCATGTCTAGCTTTAGGAAAATAGCTGGATATGTTATCCCCCACTCTGTGAAAACAAGGAAATGACTTTGTGTCTTTAGAGGGGAGACTGTGCTGATTAAAAGGATGGTTAGGGGAGCTAGCATCAGCTGACATGGCTGTAGGAATGTAGCTACATTGTATACATTTGTCTCCCAATGCAAGATCTTAGCAATAATGTATTTATCATTGCTCATCCATTAAACATTTCATTATGCTTATTTCTAGTGCAAGATCAATGGCTTCTTTTTTCTTTTCTTTTCATATTGCAAATGGAGAAAAAGACGAGAAGTATTTTCTGTGCCTTGAATCATGTTAGCCAAGTCCCTCGCCCAAATCCAATATGTCTCTTGGCTCTGTCTTAATGCTTCACATCTATAGCAATAAATATCAAATGCATGGAGAAAAACAGTGAAGGAAACTCCATTCTGGTAATGAGATTACTCTGGAAATAAAGCACTGGATTACTGAAATCTAATTTGGAAGTGATAAAGTGCATGTAATTGCCAAGTAATTATTTTTGCAGTGCCCTTTTCCATGGGGAGAAGGCCTGTGATTAGACATTACACCATTTTAATGTTGCTACAACTTGACCTTCCTGTAGATGGACAGAATATTTTATAGTAAATATGAAATCAACACTTAAGAGATGTAATAAGATTGTAAATCCACTGGACACTGTTGTACGGGTTCCACAACATCAGAAACATAGGCTAGGTCCAGTTGATACACTTTAATAAGTAATCTCTGTTATTTGCTTGTGTGTCTTTCCAATACTACTTGGATTTCTTCAGGTAGTGTTGGGCTTTCCTAAACTATGCTGGATAGCTGGTAACCCAATCCCTGTAAAGGAATCAGCTGATATTTCTTCTGCATCACTTGCAAGGTGTAAAACAAATCAAGACCAGTAGCAAATAGGCAGAAGTGACTTACTGGCCACAGACTGCAACTTCAGCTTCTGAACACCTGTATGCTACATCAGCTGAAGATTCTAGACTAACCTTAATGGTAGCTCAGTGTAGAGCACATTGCAGTAATCAGTCTAAAGGTTGTGACTCTCTAGACCACTGAGATCAAGCTCTCTTATGCCTTGGACATGCTACTGGTGAAAATTTTGTCCCCTCCCTGAAGCCACTATTTCCCTCCGTGAGGGAAGATGCCTTTAATGTCAGTGGAAACCTCCCTCCCAGTGTGGAATATTATTAGCTGGGGATGATTTTCACAGACACTATGGGGCAATGAAAAATAGTTGAACACTATGGGACAATGGAAAGATGGTTAAACACTGTTTGTAATCCTGATTGGCCACATGGGTTTTTCTTTTCAAAACTTGAAACAAGGCATATAAATTTTGAACATATTGTCCAGATCTATCCTATCCTACATAGTTTAGAATGAGTGATATTTAATTGAAAATGCAACATTCTCATTTTCTATATTGTTGCTTAAATCTACTTGCTACAGACAAGTCTAGTAGACCAACTGAATGATGTGAAGCAACAGTTAAGATAAAATCCACTGTTTCAGTTGTTTTGCTTTGGCAGGGCCTAACAAGTAGATATAGGCCCATGTCTCAGATTTTTCTAAGCCTGAACTGTAGTAAAATGAAAACAGCGGTTGGATGGACATCCTTTGGGAGTTCTTTAGTGTATATTGCTGCATGCAAGGAGGAGCATACCCTAAAAGTGGGGGCCTTGATGCCCTCCAGAAGTGCCAATGTCCCCTTAGGATCTGAGGAATTATTATCTCAAAGGAAGTCTGCAAGAGGTAGGTAATGGCATGATCTTTTCAACCGTGTATGCCAGTACTAACTGCAGAGAGGACCCTGTTAAAAGTTAAGAGGGTATTTTATTGGAAATTAATAGAGACACACAAGAAATCAAGCAGTCTCACAAACCATACAAGGCTATTGAAGGAAAAGGTGAGAAAAGTTGGATAGAGAGAGATTTTGGGTGGAAATGGTGATATTTACTAATCATGAATCAGAAGATTGAAGTGGAGTGGCTCAAACAGGAGTTTGAGGGTAGCACAGATATTGGTAATCTGGGGGCCAACGTGCAGAGTAACATGCCAACATGCCTCCAAAGTAATATGTACTACAAATTGCCAGGATCAGAGCTAGGATTTTTATATTCTACTTCCTACCCTGAAGGGGTGTGTGTTAATTGCTCAAACAAAGGAGTCCAGAATGGATTGATTGTCTTAACTTTAGGTGACAAAGCATTGGTGGGAGTCATGCCAGTCTCTTAACGTTTTGCTCAGGTAAACTGAATAAGGAAGGTTTCTGTAGGAAATGCGCACAGCAGGGGTGCTTGCCTATATCCATCCTTTTTTAAAGAAGCCTCCTCTGCACCCTTCACTTTCTGTTAACTATTGTCCTGTAGCTATCTCCCATATCTTTAAAAATTTTTAGAGAGAGCTGCCCTTTCCCAGTTGATGCCTTACCTGACTATATATGATTTTTTGATCCATTTCAATCAAGGTTCCATACAGGTCATTCCACCAAAACAACCTTGAATCATGCAGTGAACAATTTTCTAGTGGCAAAGGTACAGCGATTAACTTCTGTGTTGATCCTGTTGGATCTTTCTGCAGCCTTTGACACCTTGAACCAGCAGATCTTACTATTACGGCTGGCATCACTAGGAATAACAAGGAATGCTCTGTCCTGGTTTAAATACGTCTTGTGCGATCGTCCCCTTTCTGTTTCATTTCAAAGACTCATGCCAAAAGCTTTCTGTGTAACGGTAGGGGTTCCACAAGGATCAATCTTGGTCCCTCTTCTTTTTTCATTATATACACTCCCCCTTGGATTTATGCCGATGACACTCAGATTTTTCAGAGTTTCAAATCAATTGATGCCATGATGTAGAAGTCAGTGATGGACATGTGTTTCTTCATGGATAACTGCTCACCATCTTAAGCTGAACGTGGACAAAACAGAGATCTTGGTGTTTCAGCCTGATCACCCAGTTGTCCCCTTCTCATGTCCCCCACTGGATTAAGAGGGTTGCACAGTGGCTCTCATCTCAGTTGCCAGGAACTTGGAAGTCCTGCTGGATGACTGTCTATCTCTACATCCCTTTATTGGGGCTACAGCAGAGGCATGCAACTTCCATTTTTTGAACATCCACAGGATCTGGAGGCTCCTAACAGTAGAGA
Source organism: Ctenosaura bakeri (assembly GCA_948474755.1). Taxonomy (NCBI): domain Eukaryota; kingdom Metazoa; phylum Chordata; class Lepidosauria; order Squamata; family Iguanidae; genus Ctenosaura; species Ctenosaura bakeri. The sequence continues at coordinate 129,242 of CAOLHI010003772.1, forward strand.
CTGCCCATCTGCTTGCCCAGACCTTGGTCATCTCACTCCTGGATTTTTGTAACAGCTTCCTGGCAGGTTTGCCTTCCTGCTCCCTTCTTCCTCTGGTTTTAATTCAGAACAATGCTGTCTGGTTTGTTTTAAATCTGCCAAAATATTAATCTGTTTCTTCTCCCCATAGACCCCTTCATTGGCTACCAGTATGGGCCAGGGCCTGCTTCAAACTTTTGGTCCTGGTATTTAATGCTTTGCATTCTAACCTCCCTTAGTACCTCGAAGCTCAGCTTTCATGGTACGTTCCATCCAGAAATTTGAGATCTGCAGGCGAAGGATTATTGTCTGTTCCACCAACGCATACGGCTCTGTCAAGGCTGCAAGCCTTTCAAGATCTGGCTCTGCATTTATGGAATGGTCTTCCTCTGGACCTCTGGCTGGAGGAGGATCTCACTTACTTTCATAAATGGTGGAAGACTTTCCTCTTTGACTTTCCATCTTAAGCACTGAGTTATGTTTAAGGTGTTGAGATGGGTAGTGACTGGTGGGGTGTTGGGGATTTCATGCCAGATATTGTAGTGTTCTGTTTTATTGTCTTTGTCCCTGATTGTGTATGTCAATGTTCCACTCTTTGGTGTAAAGGGTATTATAAATAATAATTATTATAATAATACCTGGGCAGTTTTATCTACTGTTGTATTTGGAGGTTGGGTTGTTGAGAGAATTATTCTCAACCCATTAACACCAGGAGTTTCTATCTAATCCTCTTGAACTTATGAGATGGCCATGCTGAGGTTATCCTGACTTAGCACACGCTTACAACCAGTGTTCTGCTACTGCATGTTTTTCAGCCATAAGTGTCCAGTTTTATAAAATGGTATTTCTCACCAATTTTGCTATTCTGCAGAATGGGAATGTAAGGTGTAGGAACGCTAAGATTCTATGAGTAGAGTTTACTTGCGTTACAAATTATGGCTCTTGCAGTATCCTATCATTTCTCTTATTGCATTAATTTGAACACCTTTCTTTAGTAGTGCTTTTACAAGCTTTTGCTTCTGAGGTAGCCAACATTTTAAAGAAACTGTACTTTTGGCTGAAGTGTTACAATAACCATTTATCTAACATATGAATGTCATTAGGGGCCTGGCAATATAATCAATATATCATGACTCATTCTGAGGTTGAGTAATCAATCACTGGCTACAAAGAACTGCACACCTGTTCAGCTGAAGTATTCTGAAAGACTGCTGCTCAGTCTCCTTGACATCAATGGCCCAATGCTGGCTTAAATCCTAGTATTCTGATGTCTGTGTTATGAACTGCTGTTTCTAAGGCAATCCAAATTTAAAGCAGTAAATCTGTGGACATCAGAAATGTAACTGAAAGATTTCAAAACACAAAATAAGTATTTGAGTGATGTAGGTCTACAAACATATATTTTATTTTAAAATTTCAACTTTTCCAATCAAGACTTTGAAAGGCACCCAGAGTTAACGAGGCATAAAAATAATAATCACATCTTGTACAATTGTATGAAGACAACTGAAATCCATCACCAGAAAGAGCATGAAAGCATTGCAAAAACAATAACACAGCAGCAAACCTATAAATAAGCAACATCAGTATTTGCCATTTTTTTTACTATGTAATAAGATGCTTTTGACTTGCTAATGTGTGGCCAATGCCAGTCAACAACTTAACATTCTGGACTATCTGTAATTTCTGAACAGACTTCAAGGAAAGTTTCATGTAAAGCACCTGACAGTAATCTAAAAGAAACTTTTAAAAACAATGATTATATAAAATGAATGCCTCATTCAATGTGATAGAGCAGAATTTCAAAACTTTGTGTCACAACACATTAGTGTGTCAGCTGCAGTGTGTAGGTGTGTTGCATGAACATTATGGGTAGAGGGTCTGCCCCTGCCCCTGCCGGAGCTCCAGGCTGAAGAGGACCCCAGCAAGGGTGGCAACAGGCCAGGCTCAGGTGGAGGTGCTACCACTGCAGCTGCCCCAGGCCAAAGAAGACCCTGGCGAGGGCGGCAGTGGGCCAGGTTCCAGTGGAGGGGCTGAATTACTTACTGAATTAATGTGTCGCAAAATGATTCATGTCTATAAAGTGGATTACCAACATGAAAAGTTTGGAAAGCTCTGTGGTAGAGAATACACATGACCTTTTGTGGAAAGCCATTAGTTTCACTTTCTACAAGACACATCAGACTATTGTGATCTTATGCATCCTTTGAGAGCAAGATGAACTCACTATGGGCCTATCCAAACTACTATTGCAAAGAAGTGAGATTACTTGCTACAGAAAACCTTACTTACCAATAGCAGTTAGGAAAGAGTTCCTGGAAAAAAGTTTTCAATACACACAGATCTCTTCAGTCATCCAAGAAGGGAGAGAGGATGACAAAATCTGGGGAGGCAACTTAATCAATATACATTTTGTTATAAACAATTAGCCAATCAGAGATCTCTTTTGTTTCTTTGCTCACTTTGACTCTGAACACTTGAATGGGCAGGCCTTCTTTTTTAAAGGTACAGTGTACTAAAAATCTTACTGTTCTTGCATAAAGGCTTTGTGCCCCCTTCCATCCAGCAAAAGAGACACAGAATTCCCTTTACTCAAAATTAAACAACCACAGTTACATAAACACACACACATTTATTTATATTTGCTGCTATTTATCTGGAATTAGAATAACTCAACTTCTTACGAGCATTAAAATATTTCTATTTGTCCTAGGATTTGCCATTGGAAGTACTAAGAACATGGGAATGTGGTGTGGTTGTTTTTCAAAATCCCAAAAACTTTAGCATCAGAAAGAGGAACCGACAGGAACAATCCCTCCATCTGTTTTCCTCCAGTGACTTGCTTTTGAGAAAATGTGTGTAAGATTTGGCAATTCAGATTCTAAGACAGTGTCATGACTCAAGCACAAATGGCTATATTATTACCACTGGGCTTATTCTATGCCACTGAAGTCAACGTTTTGTGGGGAAAATACAGCATCTGAAATGTATATCTTGTTATTTTCTTGGTTGAAAATATTGCCTAGTCCTTTTCCTGAAAGACCTGAAATAGATGAAATCAGCATAGGTAGATGTAATCTGGTTCATTTTTAGGAATCTATTTTCCAAAGTATTTCACTAAAATCAATAGGTATTGCTTCTAAATAAAAGTGTTTATGACCACTGTATCAGCCCCATAGATGCTAATGAGATTCTATACATATTTACCTGTGAGCAATTCCCAATAATGTCAATGGGACTTAGTTTTGAACAGATCATACAAGATTGTGCTTTAAAGCCATTTTCACAAAGAACAGTAATCAGTAATAGATACATGTGAAGATCCAGTAGTGTACTTCTGGATGAAGGCAAACAAATTGACACCCAGTCCAGACAAGATAGAAGGGCTCTTGGTCAGTTGAAAGAGAGATAAAGGAATAGGGTTCAGGGAGTACATCTTATGCTAGATAGGACTGAACTCCCTTTGAAGATGCAAGTCCACAGGCTGGAACGCTCTTGAATTCAACCTTGAACCTGGAAGTTCAGGTTTTGACAGTGTCCATGAGTATATTTGCACAGTTAAGACTTGTGTGACAAGTGTAACCATTCCTTCAGATATGTCAGATCTGGACAAAGTGCACATTACTTAATGACATGCAGTTTGGATTACTGTGAAAGGGCTCCAAGTTGCAAGAGGGAGTACGGATTGCCAATTATAGCAGAAGCAGCATGATCCAGTTAGATGTTGATCTTGGCCTTAAAGATTTGTTTTTCACTAGTTCCTGTATTTATCATAGAACTAACAACCTCCACAACTTATGACTTATTATACAGAATTAGTAGCCAGTGGTGGCAGCCCATCTGAGGCTTTGTGCTGACCTCATACTGCAGAAACAGGGTCATCATCAAGTGCTTGGCTTTTACAGTAGACAGCTGTTGGCTCAGCTGGGTCACCAAGGCTTATAGGCCTCTCATAGAGAAATGTCACTTATAAATTATGCTGTCTCCATTTGATAGTTTATTTAAATGTTGTGAGGTCCCAATGAATGTCTTGATGATTTGTGGGAGGGAGAGGTAATTGCTACTGCTATTTTTCATGTTACAGATATGGGCAGTTATGGTAGTTGGAGAGAAGCTTGTCACCACAGGGGAATCTTGATTTTTGTGGGCTGTTTCTGTTTGCAGTTCTTCTTCCATCCAAAGGATTCCTGGTGATCTAGGCAGCAGCTTCCCTGCTGCTGAAAAACAGGAATGCAAAGGCTTCAGTCATCCAGCATTTAATTCATGATAAGTAGGTTGATGTAATGGCAGACTGGATGAACTCATCTGAACTGGATGAATTGGGAAGAGTGAGTTACATTTCAGCATGTGTGCATGTTAAATGTTCTTTTCAATCTTCCAAGTTTTTGCATTGGCAACAGTTGACAAAATATGGGATGGGAGGTAGAACTGCAGTGGTTTTATTCCATCCTCCTATCAAGTTGCCCCATATAGCATTTCCTAGTCTAGGAAAGGAATCAGGTTCCTCTGGTATTGCTTCCGCAGTTGCCAAGCCAAACAGACTGAACATGGAAACAAATTTGAAAAGTCCTCCTATTTCCTGCCAAGCCATGCTGCAGGCTGTCCCAGGTGCCAGAGCCCCTCCCCATTTTCCCCCCACAGTCTGCACCAAACAGCTACCTTACTCTCTCTGCTGCCCCATCTGCCTGCTCCTCAGGAATACAGTGTGTGCACCCCCCTAGGAGCTAGTCCTCATGGTAGCAGGTCTCTGGAATTTCTTCCTGACCTTCAGGAAACCAGGAGAGAAGAAAGGGGTCTGAGAGAAAACTCCCTTCCTTGGATCTCTTCCTTTCATGTATAGCTAGCAGCCCCTTCCTCGCTCAATCCAAAGTTCCAACTCCAGTGCAGAGGTGTTTAAGCAGCTGACTGGCCAGCCTGCTGTCACCCACAGGCAGTTCCCTGTGCATCATCCAGATCTGCTGCTGGCAAAAACCTGGTGGAGGGCAGTGTTAATAAACAGTACACCTCCAAGCTTTGATATGGTTTAATTGGCAAACATGATTCAATTGGCATAAATAAAAATTATACACCATGATGGCTGCATGGCCATGCTGGTTAAGAGAAATATCTGACCAAACACGTGCATTGCAAAACCAGGTCAGGAAACACCTCAAGGCATAGCTAGGTCATAGTCAGGAAATCACCAGGAATCTCTAGCAGTAATGAACTTAGAGTTAGCCTTCGACAACTCAACCTTTATAGACAATAGTGTCTGCAATGTTCCCACGGGATAGCTGCTTGTCATAATCCCTCTTCCTCTGACCACCAAACTTCCCTTTCATTCCCACACCTGCCTAGCAATCAAGGAGCTATCAAGTCTTTTGTCACCTACTGCTAAGACCATTAGTCCATTCCGGACCTCATTGTCCTCTCTCCAGATTCCATTGTTTACTCTACCAGAGATCCATTAGCACCTTTGGGCTAATGGCACTTTGGGCTAATGAGCACTTTTGGGCTATCCAACTCACAATACACTGTTTGTTGGTTGTCATTCTGCCATTCTGATTCCTATTTGTGTACTGTCCTTGAACTTCTAGTCTAAGCCACTTTGTTCTTTGCTTCTCTGCTGGATTGGTAAATATCACCCACTTTGCCCTGAATTCTTGTTATTCAAACTTTTCCTCCATTTTCTTTCCATTAGTCTTGTGTGATTATGAGACTGTGTGGATCTTGTGTATGTGTGTTTGTGATTATTAATTCTCCCAATAAAACAAATAAGCTTACTTTTTGGATCTCCAGCTTGCTCTTCCCTTCACTAGTACTTGTAGACATAGGGGTAAAACATCTCATAAGATTACCCCTCTCTCACAGGCCTCCTCTTTGAGCTAATATTCCCCACTGTTTCATGGAGGCACTGGCATTGCAGGTGGATCCCTGAGTCACCCATGTTTTGGGGGTAACACTAGCCCCCAGATTTTTTCACCAGGTCCAAACCTGCTTTCAGCAGCCCTACATCTGGCAGTTTTATCAAACTGCTGCTTGACATCTGGAATGGGAAAATGTCCCAAGAGTTGACACAACTTCTCCTAAGCCTCCTTCTCCCATTGATCAGAAACTAAATTCCCTTATTTTACGAGGACCCAGAAACAGTTAAATACCTGGGAAGACAGGGTAATGGAAGTAGGTATCTTGGGGTGTGTCTGATCAAACAGAAGCTAATCTGGAATCTAGAGCCTACTCTGTAGCAGTCACAGTGGTGAAGACATATTCTGCCTAGTTTGCTAAAATATTTTGCCATTGAAGTTGATGGTATCCATTCTGGCTTAGACCTTGTTTAGAAGAGGGGTATACCTTGCTGCTTCAGTTGGTCCTATTTTGAGAGATAGCTAACAATTTATTCAACTTGAGGATGTGGACTGATTGTTCGGAGGTTCAAGATTATTCACGAGTTTGCTCAACCTTTGCTCATCTTGGACAGTGAAGGTAGCCAAAAGAAGCTTACCAGAGAGAAGTGTCTCACCACTGAAAGAAGCTGATTAGAACTCTGCTCGCTATAAAATATTAATTAGACTCCTCTTTTCTCCCTTATAGATAACTGTTATTGTGTGCCTTCAAGTTGTTTCCAATTTATGGCAAGCCTATGGTGAACCTATGACAGGGTTTTCTGGGGTTGAGAGTGTGTGATGAGTCCAAGGTCACTCAGTGGGTTTCCATGGCCAAGTTGGGAATCAAATTCTGGTCTCCAGGGTTGTAGTCCAATGCCCAAACCACTATACCACTCTGTCAGTCCTCTAATTTACCACTGACTCCACCCCCTGACACCTGCCAGTCTCTACTTCACATCCAATCATCACCTGTACACCAAATAATCTGACCTCCTTCTCATTGCTGCTTCTGCTCCTAATGTATTTGCCATGTTCCTCTGGTACCAATCTGTAACATTGCCTAGAGGCAAAAAAGGCTAAAGTTAACTGAAGTCACTTCTTGTTTTCTTTGAACCTGTCATCACACACTCTGAGAAGGCAAGAGAATCAACAGTAACATCAAGGACAAGGAGGAGCAGGGGGTTGGAAAAGTTATATTTGGAGTCCATGGTTCCTAGAAACCCACACCCCACCCCATTTGCTGGTCTAAGAAGCAAATATATCTTCATGCATTCATATACCTAATTAAACCCTGGCTTAAGAAATAGAAGTATTGGACTGAAATGCATATAGAAGTCCTGCCCTCTGTCTCTATGGTATGGGAGTAAGAGATTCTCATCCTTTGGTGAGGAAGGAAAGGCATTCTGCTCATAGGCTTTTTAATGTGATTAGTTAACTTTCCAGAATTTTCTCCTGGCATTCCAAACAGGTTACAGGATTTAGCCATCTGAGTCCAGTTTCAAATTAAACTCCAGAGCTAATGATGATGATTAATTTAAGAAAATCTTGTGAACCACCTGAAGTCATCAAGATTCTAATGTGGACTTTGGGCTTTGGAGATTGTGGGAACAGAACAGAAATGATGTGGGGTGGATTTATTATTGTTCCCGGCTTTTGAACCATGCGCTCTTAAAAATGTAACAGCAAGCCTCCATTTCTGTGTCTCAGCTGTAAGAATTTATTAATGCTTTTATAGAAGTCAGTGTGCCAGCCAGGGATACAAATGAAATATTTTTTCAAGGCAGTTATGAGACTAATGGGTTAAATTAAGCAGGCAGTATAAATGTAAGCTGAACATATGGTGTAAGCCCTTAGAGGGTTTCAGAAAGAAAACGTCTGGTAAAACAAGTAAAGCCCATCCTTGGAGAGTATTGTGTCAACGGGAAAGGCTCCCCCTCCTGCTGCCTCTACAACAGACCACCTTTCCCCTTTTATTTCATCCAAAAATAAAAGATCAGGTTATCCACCATTATTTCACCTCTCTGCCTGTTCACAGTGAAGCAGCAGGGGAAATACTATTTAATAGAGGCAAAGAAGAAAACAAGTGGATGAACCACTGGGGATACTGGCATGAGGCAGAGGAAAGAGAGAAACCTTGCACAGCTCTTTAGCTCAAGTAGAAATGAAAGAAAATATGTGGTGAATTGCAAAAGAAAACAACTAATTACAAAAGGTCTTTCTGTTTCCTGCATCTTTTTGCCCCTGTTTCTCAATTCTAAACTATGACATTCAGTAAGAGACTCATTACTTCTTTGATTTAAATCCTCTTTGGATTTTTTTTAAACAACAATGAATGAAACCCTTCCTGTAGAAACAACTTGAAAGAAAGATTAATTAACATCAAGAGCACCTCTCTGTTTCCTGGGAATCGCCTGTTAGGAAGCATTATTAAATGGCTAAGGATTCAGAGTTACAGCCTCATTTTTCCAAAGCCTACTTCAATCTCAAATACAGAGCTGCAGGAGCAGGAGTTGTACCAAGATATTAAAAACGAGACCTCAAATATATGCCATCAAGTTCAATGACAAAATGATACTCACCATCATCATCATCATCACCATCATCACCACCACCAACATTATTATCATTTATTTATATAATGCCATCTGTGTACATGGAGCTTTACAAGTAACCAAAACAGTGGGTCCTGCCAAAGACATGCAGTGTAAAATATATTTATACACACATAGACACAAAGGGAATGAAAGAATAATAAAACTATTCCATTCAATTGTTAAATAAATTATCCAGCTAAAATACCAAAAATCCATTCTTATATAAAACAAACTGACAACTATACATCATTATAAAACAACATTAAACTAAACTCCAAAAGTCTAAACTCTTGTTTTGAAAACAAGATGGTTTTTAACTGAGATTTAAAAATAACAAGGGAAGGAAGAGTTTAAAAATGTTCAGGAAGGCAATGGTAATAAGGAAAAAATTAATAATTGTGTAATCAACCCTATAAGGACATTTATTAGAAAGCAGACCTATTTGAAGCCCAATAAACCTTTGTGTTCCAGTCTTATATATGCAGTTACTCAGATGTGGAAGGTCTGCTGAATTTGCATAGAGCTCACTTTTCACAAGAGTGTTCACATAGCAAGGCATCCTTGGGCCTAATTCAAGGGATGACTGCACACTAAATGCTCACCTTCAGCGAGATAAGACATCAAGCTTTGTTAGGATGGGCTACCACATGTTATAAGATCAATGAATAAAATCTGTATACAAAATTATGAATACATGTACATAAAATTAAAATGAGGATCTCTTTTATCCTAATATCCCCTCCTCGACCACACTCCACAAGGGAAAAAAACAGAGTTGCAAAAAAAAAAAAAAAAGATTTTTCATTTCTTTTAAACCTTAGTGCTATCTTTGTGTTGACTTCATTTAGGACTAGAGAGAATGCATCACATTTTGTACACTCCAAGACCAGCACAGCTGCTAACACAAATAAGAGACATGATCATCTTTAAATGGGCCTGATATCTCTATTGGTTCAGACTTAAATGAAGGAAAGAATGGAGACATATAATCTCTGCTGAGAAGACATTTCCATCAGGTTCCTCCACCCATCACAGTAGTTGTAGCTCCGCCTGTCCATCAACAGCTTGTATTCCAGCTGGTTGTTATAAGAATGCTATAACTGAGAACTAGTGCCTGGATTTGCTTTTTTACCTCTTCTCACCCAGTTGCTTTTTTTCCTGTCATGTTGTATAGATGTAAGGCAAAGGGAAACTACTGCCTTATTAGTGATATTTTAAGCCACTCTGGATGATTTGGTGGGATGGAGACAAGAACAAGATAAAAATATTTTAAGCCAATTAATGTTCAACTCCCTTTACAAAATTAGCACACCTCTTTTGTGACATCTGAGAGCCAATGTAGTATAGTGGTTTGAGTGCTGGTCTAGGACTATGGGAGACAAGGGTTCAAATCCTTGCTTGGCCATGGAAACCTACTTGGTTACCCCAGGGCAAGTCACATTCTCTCAGCCTCAGAGCAAGATAAAGGCAAGCCACCTTTAGACAAATTCTGCCAAGAAACCCCCATGATAGGTTTGCCTTAGGGTTGCCATGTGTGGAAACCCACTGGGTGACTTTGGGTGTGTTGTACACACACAGCCTCAGAAAACCCCATGAGCAGTGGTGGAGCCTGGAGTGCGTGGAGGTGGGGGCAGGAGGGGACATGGCTATGGTGCATGGGGGTGGGGCTATGGCACAGGGGGTGTAGCTATGGTGGGTGGGGGCATGGCTACAGTGTGTGGGGTGTGGCTACAGTGCATGGAGGCATGGCTACAGTTCATGGGTGTGTGGCTGTGATGGATGGAGCAGGGCTATGGCACGTAGTGGAGGGCAAGCAAGGAACCAGGATGCTCCCAAAAAATTGCTACAGGGGGCGAACCACCTTCACCCCCCCCCGTCCCCATGAGACTATCCATGATGAGTTCACCTTAGGGATGCCATAATTCAGAAAGAACTTGAAGGAACGCAACAACAACAAATGTGTGACAATTAGACATGCCATGTTTGCTTTCCTGAGATATGAGCCAGAGCAGTAGAAGGTATTTTTCGATATTTACCGTTGCTGGAAAAGAATGATTTCTCTTCTTTATTTTTCTAAAAGTAGGGCAACGCTTGCTAGGAATAGTACATACTGCTCTATTTGAGCAGCTTTCTCCCATCTGCTCCTAAATTCAGTTTCCTCTTAAGGGTATTTTAGGCAGCCAGGTGTCTAAGAGAAGATTTAATATGCATAGGATAATGGTGTTGCTGCACTTTTCTGATATACGGGGACTTTATGCACATTTGTAATGAGAGAGAACAGCATCAGATTTCAATTTATACCAAGCATGATCCCAGCTAGAGAAAAAAAGAATTAAAATAGAATGGTTGAAATCAGTATGTTTCTCATGCTGTGGTGTAAAGAACAGCCTTGATGCTCTAGGGAGTTTTTTCTCTGAAAATGTTTTCAGTATTATTGCAAATGCTGGACCATCAATACTGGCACAGAATGAGATAGCATCAACAATATGTGTACGTATGTATAATACTGCAAATATTTGTATATGGTTTCTGCAAATACACACACACACACAAAATTTTTTTATCAGGAAGAACATCTTAATGCAAAGTTTTCATCTATACCCAAAACTTTACCAACATGAAGAATTTCTTGTTGGCTTGTTTTGAAAGCAGGCATTGGGTTGATTCCTGTTTGTGACATTTAACCAGCATATAGAATGTACTTTTGAACAGTGCTAGCTAAGCTATTTGATGTGGGAGCCTGGCAATTTTTCCTCAAGTGTGCCAAAGGCCAATACCAATTGCTAATTTCTTTCCTGCAAACTCTAAAGGACGAGCAGCAAGTAGCTCAGGACTGGCACTAGGCCACGGACCCCCCTTTATTTGTTTGTTTATTATATTTATATGCCACTTTTCTCCCAGAGTGGGATCTACCACTCTGAGTAGCAGTGCTTTAGGGGCATTGTGGAAGAAACTATCGGCTAAATCCTTCTGCAATGCCTATTACTCCAAATGTTCAACAGCAAGAGGATAATAATATCCTCTTGCTGTTGAACATTTGGAGTAAGAGGCGTTGCAGAAGGAGTCAGCCGATAGTTTCTTCCACATATAAATGCAGCTCTATTCTACCCCTTCCTCAACCAGCCAATGATCAGAATGGGTGTTCTGGCTGCCCTTGAGCATGCAGGGAAGAAGGAACAGTCTTAACAGTCTGGTGAAAGGAGCTGATTCTCCTTTCCTGGGTATGTAAGTTTGGCTACAAAGCAGCCAAACTACAACCAGTTGCTACAGGATGGAGCTGTACATCAGAGCCCTCTGGCTGTTGTTCTGTACCTGGTGAAGAAGCAGAGGAAAATAAGCAGCCTCTGTCCTCCTATTTCCCTTCCAGATCACCGGTGTTAAGTTACCCAGTGTTAAGCTCCAACAATGTGCTACTTGGATCTTGGCCATTGTAACATCTAAGCTGGACATAGTTAAGAAAATGTGGTTGAATGATAGGTCAACAACCTGAATGATTTCATAGACAATGCAGTCATAATAATAACTAGTAGTGATCCAGTGCGGCGTAGTGGTTTGAGAATTGGATTGGTATTCTGGGAGGCCAGGGTTCAAATCACTGCTCAGCCATAGACCTTGGACAAGTCACACAATCTTTGTCTAAGAGGAGGGCAATGGCAAACCCTTGTACAACACCTGAGTACAGATCTGCTCATAGAAATGGCCCCCAAAAGAATCCACTCAGAAATGGTGGCTCCAGTGATAGTGGAGCTATGAATCAACCATGGTTTTAGCCTGGATTTTAAAAGAATTATCCAAGGTGCTGAAATTATTTAAGGAGTAAGGTTCAACACCTTGGATAGCTCCTTTAATCTTCAGAGTAAAATCTGAAGTGGATGCACAGTCCCACAGATATCAGAGCAACCCATATGTACATGTGAAAGCAATTGCATTTAAAGTGGGGGCAGGAACCACTAGGTCTATAGCTAATCCTTTTGAGAGATCTTATAGTTTTAAAAGGGCATGCATCCATACAAAAATATTCTTAATACTTCAAAAAGATATAAAGAAATAGCCAGAAGCTCCCAACATTTTGAGCTGCTGCCTTTGGGCTGGGTTCTTTCCACTTGTCAAAACTTTTTAAACATTGAAAACTTTAAAAAAAATCCTTGAAACACTTCCTTTAAGGTCTGGAACTGTCATGTCAATAGAATAATACCATTAGCTGAACTCTTCTAGTGCCATGTGTTGATTCTGCTCAGAAAAGAGTAAAACCACACAGAAGCCTATGATTGTTTATGCCTTTTCAAATATGTGTGGAGACATACTTCTATATCCTAAGTTTTCTAATAACAACATAATCTATTCTATTTTATACTTCACAGTCTGAAAACAAAAATGTTTTCTTCTGTTCTCCTTAGTAAGATCAATAATGCATGATTGTTTAAATCTGCGGACACCAAAGCACTAAAACACCTTATTGTTTACAAGTAATGTTCTTTAACTGATTATGGGGAAACAGCAACAAATGGACTCTAAGATACATTAGGTTCATGGTTTTCTAAGGAATAATCCAAATTTCAGTGATTAAAATTAACCAGTCATGGTTAGGCCAGGTTTTCCACTTGTGCAGGAATTAGGAATCTGAGCTCTGTCAACACGTTAGACTAGGAGTGGGAAATGTGTGGCCTACAGGCCACATGTGGCCCACAGGGTCCAATTTGCAGCCCTTGAAGAACTTTAGAGCCCCAGAGCATCCCACCCCAATTTCTCTAAGCCAGGGTTTAAACTGCTACTTCCATGACCTTGAAGCATTCTACATGCTTTAAATAAAAAACAACAAAAGCAGTAGAAAATCAGCTAAAAATGAAATGAGAAATCATGTGATGTCCCTTGCAGTCGATTGCACTTACATCTGGTGCACTGGTAAGGCCTGCCAAGGAAGTGGTAGGAGGAATACTCCTTGACAACTCCCATTCTTGTGTTATACATAATCACCCATGGACTTCTACAAGTTATTTGAGATATCCTATTATGTAGGCCTAGTGTGACATCCATTTCCATGGGCCTAATAAATCCTATGCATTTTTATTTGGAATTAGGGCATTCAACGGGGCTTACTATCTAGTTAGTGATGGTAAGACAATCTAATATCTAGCTGTTGTCCCAGCCAGATGTTTTAGAATTCAACTTCTTTCTTCTTCTGCCACTGTGGCCCTTTTCGCACACCAATCCTGTTGTGAAATGGCCTCGGGGGCATTGCACGATTGTGAGGACTGTTCCACATGACATCCTTACAATTGCGTGACGCTCCCGAGGCCATTCTACAGTTATCGTGCAGTATATCATTTTCAGCTCATTGCCAAAAATATTGTGTGATCATGTGTCCCACCCGTGCCCCACCCGCACTTACCTTGTGTGCAGAGCCTCTGGATGCACAGCCATCGTGGTTCCTCCCCCAGTGCAGCCTGGGAAAGTACCTGGCTGCACTGTGGAAGGAAGGGGTGGAGCCCTCACACTTCCTACCACCCAGCACGGAACTGGTGAAGAGGGGAGGTGGAGGGGACACAAGTGCCTCTTGCAAGAAGCTTCTCGCATGATCCCCTCACAACGACACCGGAACGAGGTAAGGTGCGAAAAGGGCCTATGAGTAGTAGGAATGCTGGTATTATAGTCTAAAACATCAGAAAGGCAATATATTGGGGAAGGCAGCCTAGGATATGATATAAAGCATAATATGCTTGCTGTTGCAAACCCATTCTTAGACAGATGATTCTCAATCTGCATTTCTACAACATTTCTCTAGAACTAAACAAATAAATGAAAGATTCTACCACAATGGACAGAGAAAGAAAGCAACTGTTGCCTTGGCATTTCTGGAAGAAAGTATTGGTTGCTTAGAAGTGGGGATGTGTGGAGAAGGAAGAAACTTAAATATTGGGAGTTTTGAGTGTGGCTGGTTGGGATTTCCTCTGCTTGCTTAAAGGGGTGGTGATGAGCAACTGGATTCTTATAATCTAGAATGGGGGGAGGGGTAGCTTGAAAAAAAAGGAAGATTTGGTATGTTATGCTTTAAACTTCCTTAAAATTGGTGGTGGGTTGAATAAAATTGCTACCTTTCTGGCCACTTCAGCTCTGTAAGAAAGGATCCCTCTGGTGTCTAATTATTCCCTATGGAGCTGGTTCTCCTTATTTACATCAGTCTCAGACTACACTGTGACCCTGGAATGCAACATAAATTGAGACTCTCCTGTAATCTTATTTAAGGGAGGGAGGGAGGGAGGGAGGAAATGGGAGCACAGATGGCAGAGTCTTTATATAACAGGATGTAAAATGCAATGGGGAATATACGACTCTCTGAGAATTGTAGAACGGAAACTCCCTTAAGGCCCAACCAACATGAGAGCTGGTGGAAGTTGAACAATGTCTGGAAGACCAAAGATTGTCATCTCTTCATATAAAATAATAGCCTGTGATGGTGTGCATTATTTTCAGTACAGGTTGATCTTTCCATAGAAATCCAAAATCTGAAACCTTTCCAAAACCACAATTGTTTGCCACCACTTGCCCACTTCCACCTTCAGGGTGGCAGCTGCAGTGTTCCTGCTCAAGGCAGAAGTGGGTTGCTAGTGTGGAATGAAGCTGGAAAGAAATGTGAGAGACACAAAGTTGGAGAGAGATGTGAGGATATGTGAAATGGCAGGAGGAGTGGATTTTCCCTATTTCACAGATCCTCAGTCTCAAAAACACCAGAAGCAGTGAACAGACAAGAAGC
The DNA here is from genome assembly GCA_948474755.1 of Ctenosaura bakeri. Lineage (NCBI taxonomy): Eukaryota > Metazoa > Chordata > Lepidosauria > Squamata > Iguanidae > Ctenosaura > Ctenosaura bakeri. The sequence goes on from CAOLHI010003772.1 coordinate 144,469, forward strand.
AAGGATGAAGAGAGACAGAAGGCTGAGAAAGAAAACAGAGACACTTGGTAGGATTTACAGGTGTTTATTAACTGCCCCTTCCTCTGGCTTTGTTCGTCTTCACTTAGACAAAACAAAAATCCTGGTGGAAGATCAGAGGAGGGAAAAATCAGTGTTTAGTCTTGGGTCCCTTTTCCAAGATACCTCATTATGTATGTATATACAAATACAAGTATTCCAAAATCTGGAAAAAAATTCAAAATATGAAACACTTCTGGTCCCAAATATTTTGAATAAAAAGGGGGGCTCAACCTGTATCACCAATAGCCTCAAGAACAATAGCAACAGAATTTACACAACCACATTTTCCACGGAATCAGAATAGCAATAGATTTGACGCTTGGATAAAGTCTCCTGAGATGTACTATGGTGACTATCAGAGTAAGAGAAGTCTTCAAACACAAGCTCAGCACCAGATTTATTTATTGCATTATAATTGAAAATAGATAAAGGCATCAACTACTGCAAACCTTGAAGATACCAAATCTTAGCTGGTCTTGGAAATAGAACAAGATCAGACATAATTAGCACTTGGATGGCAGGCTGCCAACAAATACCAGGTGTGGTAGGTTATATCCCAGAGAAGGTAACAGCAAACCTCCTCTGAGTATTCTTTACCTATGACAATCCTATGGAATGCATGATGGGGTCACCATAAGTCAACATGTGTTCATGCATATACACATTGTGAATCGTGTGTGTGTGTGTGTGTGTGTGTGTGTGTGGAGAGGAGGGGAAAGAAACTTTTTGTGTTCTATGTTTATTTAGATCTTAAGAGAACATGGAAAATGTGTTTCCAGTGAGACTGCTTGGTTGTTTTCCTACCAGGTGGTCAGTGGTGTGTAACTTCTTTTTGGGGTGAATTCATATGTTAAAATGCAGACTCTGTACTGTGCTTTCACCAATGTGGTTTCACAGTAGTTGCTGATATTTACAACATTGTTTTTTCCCCTCTTTCTCTTCTAGATGCCACTCCATGGAGTAAATTCATAAATTAAAATGCAGACTCACCAAGGAGGTTTCATAGTAGTTACTATATTTACAAAAAAAAAAATTTCTGGAAGCCACTGCATGTAGTGAATTCATGTGTTAAAATGCAGACTCTGTATTATGCTCTCACCAAAGGAGGTTTCATAGTAGTTGCTGGTGTTTACAAAGATTATTTTTCTTTTCTTAAAATGATGGGTGATTTCCCTTCCTGGCAAATCTGCACTTTGATTGGCCCTTTGACGGTGGCTAAGCAACCAAGCTGAGAACCTTTGGAACAAGTGTCAGACTTCAGAACAGGAGGGGCTGGGGAAAGAAGAGGCTCTGGGATCAATTAAAATGCCATGCTTTTCCAGGCCAGTTTCCAGAGCATCTGTACATGATTCCACATAAATTTAGGGAATTAAAGATCAGACAAAGGTAAACAGCTCTGTGTTTTGGTTAGCATGGAATTAAAATGAAGGGATGAAATATGACAAGGCTACGCAGCCTGAGGCTAGACTTACACTATTTGTTTTAATTTTTAATTTTACATCCAATTTCTTTATTATTTTAAATACAGTCATAGGCTGTTTGTAAAACTGAGTTGAGCAAAAAGAGATTGCATTTGACTGTTTTTCAAAAGGCACTTGCCAAATGTAGTCAATCCAAGGTACATGACATTGTGTGTGTTTGTTTCAAATGTGATAAAATCCTTCCTTAGAAAATTGAATGCTCTGCTTTTGTTTTGTACTTTTCTGTTCACTGGAAAAGAAAAGATGAGAAGAGAAAAGAAAAGGGAAAATATTGCTGAGGTTACATCACTTTGACTAACACTTTATACCTCCAGTCATTTGAAATGCCTACACCTGAACTCACTCATAACATTTCTGCAGTTCACATTCAAACGGACTAAATCTCTGAGAACGTACAAAATTGGGCTGGCCTCTTTTTGCCCATTATATTTTACTAGCAAAATATCATGGTGAAGAGAAAGAGACCTTACACTTGAAGTTATCTAAACAATGTTATATTTCTGCTGAGAGAGACATCATCTTTCTTCTCCCGTATAATGCGTACCATCTTTGCATAACAAAGAAGCCAGTGAAGCTTTGAAAGTTTGCATAATGTATTGTGTGCTTTAGATTTGGCTCAATAAAGTTAACACTGCTTGTGGATTTTAGATTTTGTTGTATTTAGTGTATATATATACATTTCCCCCTCCCCGCCCTTCAAGACACCAAATTTAACCATAAAAGGGGGATCCTAAACAAGAGCTAACTAAAGCATTGCGATTTAACTCTTTGAGGTTTTCTCCCTCCAACAAAGGTAAGACGGTACCAAGTTAAGATGGTACCAAGGGATTTGAGCACTGACAGAGGCCATTCCTCTTTTTGGCCGACTGAGGACTAGAGACAAACAGCAATAAAAAACAGATAATAAGAAAGGAGAATGATAAGAAAGGAACAGTTAGCTTTGCTCAGGACAGGGACTTAACTGACAATATCTCAGGCAGAACACAGACCTGTGACTCTAATATCACATTTTTCTCCTGTGTGATTCTTAACATCTTTGCCTGATGAAGAAACCCGTGAAGCTTCAAAAGCTTGCACAATATATTTTATGCTTTAGAATTGGTTGAAAAAAAGGTATCACTGCTTGTGGATTTTGGATTTTGTTCTATTGTACTGCGTGGCCAACATGGCTCCCTGTGAATATTTTCTTCAAAGTGATGAATTCTTGTAAATTGGTCTTTGTGAGTATCTTTATAAACACTCTGATTAAGAAGCTGTTACTTATACTGCTTACATAAGGCCTGGCAGTGAGATGCTGAAGAGGCAGATCTTTAGCTTTCTTAAAATAATATACATTCAGATAAACAGACTTCTTCTGTTACAGCTTGTCATAAACTTAGAAACATTCACACCTGATTACAGCAGCTTCAACATTCAAATGAAATCATAATTAGTACAAGCAACCTAACAGGACAACTCTTGGAAAACACAGAATAAATGAAGCAATTATCATGGATGTGCAATTATTCTTTCTTATGTCAAATAATGACTTCATTTTGAAAAGTGCAAAAGTGCTGCCTTGGGCCATACTCAGCCAATTTTTTTCTAGCTTAATGAGGTCAACTCTGACCTCAAGTATGGATTTAATTAGAGACAGAAAGTGTGGCCTTCTTCACTGCACTTTGTTCTCATTTCATATTTTTAAAGAAACAAAAGAAAACAAAGAAAATGAAGTTGTCCTCTGTACAAATTATATTCAGACATCACCAGAAGAAGTAAATGTAACATCCCTATGCTAAACTGACAGTAATCTTATTTGTCAATGTGGTTAAATTATTGGTGATTATTTGTGTACAGTCTGGAAGAGTCTGTGTCATACAAAGAATAACTTCAGTGGGTTTTTCTTGTTAGATGGCATGAGACAGAAAACAATAAATATCTTTGAGAATCAGCCAAGTTCTAGAAGATACCAAAGGTGCTGTGGTTGATGCATCAGGACCTGAAGGTGACAGGTCATTCAGTAGCAGCCAATTTGATTCCTTTCCTTTCTTTTTAAGCTGAAGAAATCTAAAAACTATATAAACTTGTTAGCTTTGAGCCCATTATTTTCAGTTTTGCTCACTTACAGCTTTAGTCCTTATTTTTGTAGTCTTTGAACTTCTCAAACACTTTGAATCTGTGCTCATTCAGGATAAAATTTATCTCACAACAAAGCTCACCCTAACTGAAGGACACATGAACATATCTATTATTTGAAGGCCATGAGAATCGGAAAGTTCCTTCAGATGCCAAATATCTGTTCGATAGAGCTATGAACAACAACAGCCACAACCACCAATACCAAAAGAAGATCTGAGTGAAGTCAACTGATAACGGTAAAGGGAAATTAATATACAGAGGGCACATCCAGACTGATTGAAAAGAACAGAAAGTCCCAGATTTTTTTTTCCTGATTTTTCTGATTTTGGGAAATCCATATGCATTTTGTTTGTTGCAGAATATGTTCTGTCAGCTCCTAGTATGATCAGAAACTTTTTGTACTAGTTCTGCAGGTAAGTTTATTTTAACTAATTGGAAAGAACAGGAACAAAATCTGGGACATTTCAATCAATCTGGATGCCCCCTAAGGGTACAGTCCCATGGCCATTGTGCATTTTGATCCTTCCTTCTGAGTGTGGAGAAAGAAATGAAGAAGTGTTCACCATCATGAAAGGATACCTGCCTTTGCCAACCTTGATGAACCTAAAGAAGTGCCCACAGTCAGTGCTTCTTTTTTAGATTTACTTTAGACCAAAGCTTTGAAAAACATTGCTTTGTTGTACCGCAGCTAGAAGAACCCACACCCTCCAGCATTTCATAAATGGAAACTGGAATGCATAGAGCCAAGCTACCTCAGAGGGGAGAAAAGTTGTTAATTAGGAAGAACACACAAGCTAAGAGAGACTGCAGCCATTTGCTTTCACCTGTGCCTACTGAGAAGGGATTTTTTTTCCTCTGCATCACTTCTCACTGTAGCATTCACTGAGTGAAAACCACTTTTGCACTTTAAAGTCTGTTTGCAGTAATTGAAGGAAAATGAAGTGAGAGGGGGGAAATGGTAGGAGGAAAGAGAAACTGGGACCTTTGTAAAACATCTGGGAAAGTGTGAATACAGAAAATTAAACTGGACTTTCCCTGCCAAATCAAGACTTTTGGAGGATATGGTATCTCCATTGGACTAGAACATAGAATGAAACAATGTTTGTGCTAAGTGTTCATGAAATTGAAATTGTAAATCAAGGAGAAATGGTTTTGTGTGAAATGGTCATCTTACAACTTTGTTTACAATTTTGTCATTTAATGGGTTTCATTTCATGTTTACTTGAATTTGGTGAAATTTAATTCCTATTCAGCACACAATGTGTGTGTGCATGCATGCACAATAGGAGTACTGTGTCTAAATCAAAAGAAGTAATGGTACCACTCAATTCTTCTTTGGTTAGACTTCATCTGGAATACTGTGTCCAATTCATTTCAAGAAGGATATTAACAAACTGAAGTGTGTCCAGAGGAGGGTGACCAAAATGGTGAAGAGTCTGGAAGCCATGCCCTATAAGGAGCGGCTTAGGTTGTTGGGGATGTTAGTCTGCAGAAGAGAAGGTTAAGAGGGGACATGATAGCCATGTTAAAATATCTGAAGGAATGTCATGTTGAGGAGGGAGCAGGCTTGTTTTCCTCTGCTCTCAAGACTAGGACAAGGAACAATGGATTCAAGCTGCAGGAAAGGAAATTCCATCTGAACCTCATGAAGAACTTCCTGATAGTCAGAGCTGTTCAGTAGTCAAATATGCTGCCTTAGAGTGTGGTAGAGTCTCCTTCTTTGGAGGTTTTTAAGCAGAGGCTGGATGGCCATCTGTTGGAAGTGCTTTGAGTGTGGGTGTTCCTACATGGTAGGAGGTTGGACTGGATGGCCCCTGTGGTCTCTTCCAGCTCTATGATTCTATGACTCTATGTATGTGTGCCTTCAAGTCCCCTGTATACTTTAATTTCTGATGCCCTTCTCCCCTTCATCTCTACATGGGACTCTTCTGAAATCTTTGGATTTTCCTTTTGACTTAATTATTTTTATTTTAAAACATAAAAAAATCCCATGTAGCTCAGTTTTAAAAATCAAGTTGCACAGAATGGAATACTGTGACCTTTCTTAAAAACAAACAAACAAACCAGGTTGCTTCAAATGTTACCTTTTCTTTGAAGGAGCAGCAGTAAAATGAACTGCTGTTGGAACAATCAGCCAATTATGTAAAGTTGTTGTAAAACTGTCCTCTGCAGCGGCAGCCCGAAGTGAATTTATATGGTGGAAGATATCTTGAATTCCCTCTCCATTAAAAACATTTCAGAATAGAACTTGAAAAAAATAAGAATTCTCTCCCACACCCAAATCCAATTATTTAAAAAATACAGTGAAAATAAAAACTTCCTCCCAAGCCAAGAGATGGTCAATGTCAAGACAGAAAGGGGGCTCTTTCTTTCTTTCTTGACAGTAATTTCAGAGTTTTTTCGCTCTTTATTAAAAAAAAGTTGATATACATACAAACATAACTCAGTATACATTTCATCTTCACAAACCACACATTGACTTCCCCTTGACAAGTCATAAATATTTAAGCACACTATATATAGTAGATCCTTTCCATTACTTAAATCAGTTATGATTCTAACTTATAACAAATGTGGTCATTAAATCTTATTTACTATTATAGCATAAATCCCTCTAGCACTTCTGATTTTATTATAATAAAATTTATAATATTTATTATAATAAATAACATATCCCAAGAAGTATTAAGAACAGATAAACCTATAGATTATCAGTTCTAGTTTTAAATATCTATGATCCCATCAGTCTAAAAAGCTTACTGTCGCCAAGTTGCCCCATGTGTTTCTTAAAAATGCATTTATTTTGTGCGTTTCACTGTTGTCTCCAAACAGATTTTTTTTTCCATTCTGAACAATCACAAAGCAAGAAAAAAGGATTTTTGAACAATAACAAAAAACCAGATAAGCAAATGTGTATTTGACACTCTGAGAGCTAAATGTTTCCAGCACAATATTCCTTCTTCAGTTCTAATACTCACTTCTTGAAAGGCCTAATGTCATTTTAACAATTATGACCAGAATATGTTTGGTGCCTGAAGTTTAAAAAAAAAAAAAAGATGGCTCTGCCTCCCACTCCATGTACAAAGCCAACTAGTAGTGAGATATTTCCTCAACCAAGTCTTTCACCACACTTGACTGCAACAGGCTGCTTTAAGGGACACAGGGCAAAATACTTAGCATACAGTTCTTTTTCTCAAAGATTAAATCTGCAACTCTAAAGAGCTGTTGCCAGTTAGTATAGGCAGTGCTGTGCTAGATGGTAGACAGATGCCAGCCTTCCATACTAATTATATTTTGTTGGTGTTCTTTGGTGCCTCCAAATTGTTTCTCACTTGAGAAGATCCTAAAGTAAATCTATCACAGGGTTTTCTGGTGCTAAGAGTACTTGATGTGCCCAAGGTCACCCAGTCGGTTTCCACAGCCAAGCGGGGAACTGAACCCTGATTTCCAGGTTTTTAGTCTAATGCTCAAACCACTACACCATGCTGTACATAACAGTACTCTAAATTCCACTGTAATTGTCCTGGCTGCATCCTATGGAATCCTGAGGTTTGTAGTTTGGAAAAGCACTAGAGCTCTCTGGCTGAGAATTCTAAATACCCCTCCCTAAACTGCAAACCCCAAGATTCAATAGGATGGAACCATGGCAGTTAAAGTGGAATCATAGTGCTTTAACTGTGTAGTGTAAAAAGACCCTCCTAACCTAAGGCAGCGGCAGCTTTCTATATTATTAGATCATTTGCTTCTTCTACCTACTAAGGCTCCAGAAGCAGCAGGATAAGAATCACCAGTCAGACCACACTATGCAACTCTGGAGCCGTATGCAGGTTGGGTTCCCAACCATTTTATCACAAGCTGGGAAAGCTACTTAGTTTCAGCATTTTGATCTGGCATGCTCCTACCTTCTTGAAGGAAATACTTGAATGGAAAAGATTATAGCCCTCTGAATAGTATTAATGCAATTATATAGTTAAATATTATGAACACAAATTAAACATTCATAAAATAATGTAGGAGAATGAAAAGATAATTCTTTTTCCAATGCTTTAGGACTTTTATTGTGATTTATTCTGCCACATAATTTCTCATAAAATTAATCTCTATTTACCTTTTTAAGGCATATAAAACTGGGAGTTTTAGAGTGCTTTGAAGACGCACACAAAATGTGAATAACTACAAAGCTGTATGTATAAAGTATAGCTGAATAGATTTCACATTAGATCATTAACTATAAAAATAACACACCTGTTACAGACCAAAGACTGCTATAACACAAGTGCTTACAAATGTAGCAGATATAGCTAAATTTTGGTTTCCCAGAGAGAACCACAATTTCTTTCCCCAAAGGACTAAGTATGTTGCCTTCAAGGTTACTTGTAGTTTTGGTAGGAAGACTATTAGGCAGTGCTCTGGTTTCTAGCAGTTATTGGTATATTTTTTGATGTTCAAACACTAAAAAAATATGGTAACTCCTTTAGTTCTCTTTTTGTTGGCTTTTGAAAATGTTGTATAGATGTTTAGTATTCTGCAGTATGACTATAAACTTTTGCAATATCTACCTATGGCAGTATGTGTGCATTTCACTTTCTTCTCATATGCCTCTAGACCAAAGAATGGGTGAAGACATTCAAAAACTCTTAGTAGTGGCACTGAGTTGTTTTTATAGTCTCAGAAAAGTGATCCAATCATTGTTGCTGCTATCAACACAAGAGCGATTGTGTTTATCTCAACCAGACTATTCAATAAACAACATTCTATTTCTGAGCAATTGGCAGATGTCTACAGAGAAAGCAACAACCAGATACCAATATGTTATTTAGTCAAAAGCTTTCATGCACATTTTGTGCTCAGAAATAACTCTTCTACAATTATCTCATGTGAGTGTCTTGGTGCAAGAAGTATGGATGTTGTCATTCCATTAAAATTGGAAGAGGCCTTTCTCCAACCATGGTAATACAGTGACAATTTAGAAGGTTATTTCTGCACTACACTATTATAGTGCTATTATTCCACTTTCAACATCCTATGGAATCCTGGGGTTTGCATTTTAGGGAGAGGCATTTAGAATTCTCAGCCAGAG